>PVJH01037001.1:0-18303 GCA_004026705.1 Nesogale talazaci | reverse complement strand
GTGGACTTCTCCTTTCGTTGGTGTCCTGGCCTCTGGTGTCCATCGCCCGGCAGGAGCCCTGGCAGTGTCACAGTGCTGCTCTGGCTTTCGGTTCTTGAGGTCAGCAGTTCAAAACCACCAGCCGCTCCTTGGGCAAAAGATGGGCTTTCCACTCCTCTGCGGACTCAGGGGCAGTTTGCTGTCGGCTTGCTCGCTTGGCGTGTCCGCGCACCCCTCACCTCTGCTCTGTTTGGAATCCCTGTGGACCACTGTTGGGTCTGATAGAGGCGATTTAAGGGGGGTGGAGGGGTAATATATTCAAGGGGAGGTGTATATATAATATACCTCTTTGGGTGATATTCTTTTGTGGGCCAGCTTGTGATTTAGCTAAAGGGTGGCCTTCTGGGGCAGCTCGTCTGGGTTCTAGGTCAAGGGGATCTCAAGGCGATAGTGTCTGAGGGTCCTTCAGTCACATCCCTGCAGCCCTGAGGGCCTGAGGGTGAATCTCAGCCCCCACCCCCCAGGGGCAGTCTCACTCCATCCAACAGCCCCCATACCATCTGGGGAGACATGCTTTATGCTGACATGAAGGTGCCAGGATGAGTGCCTTCCCACCCTTCACAGGGCCTATGGGCCCTGACCGTGCCCCTCCCACTCCACCTCCCCTCCTGCCCTCTCCCTGCTGCCTGCCCTTGGGGTGAAGGACCCCCCCCCCACCCAAGTGGATGTCAAGACGGGCAGGGAGTGGGGGAAGGACTGTCAGTCCATGTTGCACCTGCAGAATCCGAGGCCTGGTCCCTGCAGTGCTCATCTGCCCCTGCACAGCTCCACACGCACAACGGTGGGGACGCCTCCACGCCCCCTCTGCCCCAGGGGTACTCCAGCAGAGTCCCCACTGCAGCCTCCCAGGTGCCCCTGCACCCAGGCTCACACACGCTGTTCCCTAGGGTGACTCTGGGGGAGCCCTGGTCTGTGAAGAGGACAACGTGTGGTATCAGGTCGGAGTGGTGAGCTGGGGCTCGGGCTGCGGGCGCCCCAACCGCCCCGGCGTCTACACCAACGTCAGCCAGTACTTCCGCTGGATCCAGGAGGTGATGAGTCGGAGTCCCCCAGAGACAGACCTCTTGTTCCTGCTGCGGATGCTGACGCCCACTGTGCTCTGGGCACCTCTGTTCCTGCACCCATGAAGCCCCCAGGGCCACATCCTTGCTGAGCTCAGCTGGGTCCTCTCTGTCCCCCTTGCTAATAAACATGTGAGCATGTATGAGGGGATTTTTTTTGGGGGGGGGGATTTTTTTATGGCCCCCTTTTCTTTCTTTTTTTTTTTTTGATGGCCCCCTTTTCTTCTCTTCTCCATCCCCATCCCCGTCCCAGCAAGCCTGCCCCCACCCCCACTCCTCTCTGTCCCCAGCTGCATTTTCAGCCCTCTGGGTAGTTCCATCACAAAAGTGACTTGTGGGTGGAGAGCACCTCACTGGCCAGCTGGGGTAGCCAGGTGGGTTTGGGACTGGAGGGACAAATTCTAGGTCCCCCAGCTTCTCGGGTCCCCCAGCCACAGCCACCCACAAAAGTGCCAGTTCTGACCAAAGGTGCGCGGGGATGAGGATGAGTTAGGGAGTGACTCCAGGAAGCATATGATCACCATAGGACACCCCCATACAAGGGTGCACCAAAGCAACTCATCATCGCCTCCCGGGGGGGAGGGGGCAGTGGTGAGTCTGACCTTGAACCTGATGTGAAGACTTTAGCAGGGTCCTCAAACTACGATCACATGCGGGCCACATGCGGCCCACTGAGGATGTTTACCTGGCCCACCAGGTGTTTTTACTGCCGCTGCTGTCCTGCTTAGCAGCCAACTCGTCCCGGGCCTGCAGTGAATTTGTTCATAGTGGTTTGTTTTGTTTTGTTTTTTAACTATAATCTGGCCCTCCAACAGTCTGAGGGACAGTGAACTGGCCCCCTGTTTAAACAGTTTCAGGATCTCTGCTTTAGAGAACAGAGGGTGGCCCTGCCACCGTCCCAGCAGCACAGCTAGCCTTGCATTAATTAGCACAGGTGTGAAAGCCTAAGGGCTGGGGTGGGGTGGGGACACAGGGATTCTTATTGACTGCATGTTGTGTCACATGTCACCTCATGACCAATCCCTGTGGCTTGTGACAAAGAAGGCAGGGGGTGGGAGATGATGACCCTAGTAAAGTGACCAGACGTCCCGCTTTTGGCAAGACAGTTGCAATTTTAAACAATTTTTCCCATGTCTTGCAGCGTTTTTAAAAAGTCCCGGATTTTTGGAAAGATTGCACGACAAGCTAGGAAAAGGCAGAACGGGAAGGGAATATACCCCCTTGACCCCCCCCTCTACCCCCAGGTCAGTGGTGTCCCGCTTTTACCAATGTTAAAATCTGGTCACTTTTCCCTAGGGTCCATCAGAAAAGGGGGGTGACAATCTACCCGAAAGGATGACCAGCCCCCACCCCAGGTGAATGTGGTTGAAGCGCGGTGACTACCCTGCCGGATTCAGCGGCTTCAGTCCAAGGACTGAGACAGGTTGGGGCGGGGCTCTGCCCAGAGTGCCACTTTCTGCTCCCCAGGGGGTTAAAACGTCCATTTTCCAACCAGTGGGGACCCCCACCTACCACGGATTTCTCAGTAGGGATCTGTTGCCTTAACCCAAACCCCCCAGGCCTCCAAGACTTCTCCAGCCTCTTCCCCTGCCTCCCCAATTGCACCCAAGACAACCCCAGCTCCCTGTTCAACAAGGCGCCCAGCCTCCCATAAGTCTCAGGGCAGTGGGTCTACTCTTCCGCCTACCCTCACTCTCCCTGGTACCTGTACACATCTGTCCACCTGTGTCTCCCGAAGCCGACCCCACCCCCTGCCTGGAGGGAAGCATCACACGCCTGACCGCGCTCCAGCTGGCCCCCTGCGTCAGGTGCTCAGAGCTGCCTCCAAGTCCCGTGTCAGGCCAGCACTTCTTCCCCGGGGCAGATTGTAAGCCTTGCTTCCGAGGAAGGGCAGACAGGTTCAAAGGGACCTTCTGCTCAGCTGCCTAGCACTTCCCTGTGGCACCAACAGGGCTCCTGCCTAAGCCCCCTGAGAGCCGGGGTTGCTTTCCGACCCTCCAGCCTCTCGGGCTCAACAAGAAGTCGTTCTTTGCTGTCGGAAAGGTTTTGTTAGTGTGAACCCTACTGACCAGCACAGCCATCCTCGCAACCCACTCTGGCCTGGGAAACTGAGTCCACAAGGTCTGTCCCCAGGCTGGAGGCTGGAACCACACCCGGACAGAGGTGGCCACCTCAGAGAGCCTTGAGTCAAGTGACCAGATTTTAAATGGGACACCATTGATTTGGGAGGGGGGGGGATGGAGTTCTCTTGATTAAAAATTTGGTCTATATGAAGCAACAAAAATGTTCATAGAGGGCTGAGCCCCGGTGGCCTAGTGGTTGTGCGTGGGACTGCGGCCCACTGGGATCGAGGTTCGATTCCAGCTCCACCTGAGGGCAGTGATACCCGCCCAAAAAAATGTTCATAGAATGCAAAAATAGTACTGTAATATATTTAATTTTAAAACGCGGGGCACAGGACAAATTGTTTGACGTCTGGGCACCTTAGGGATGATGATGCCTGGGGTTGCCCCCTCCCCCGCCCCCACCCTGACAATCAGAATCTCCTCCAGTATGGGGCTCCTGGCATGCCCTTCCTCTGAAACACACCCTTGGGACCCTCTGTGTGGGGAGGGGGTCTCTTTCCTGGGCCCTGGAGGCCACCCTGCGCAGGGACAACAGGTGGACGGACTCAAACCTCGCCCAGCACCTGCCAAGCAGGGAGGAGGCCCACCTGAGGTGACCAGAGTGGAGACCTCAGGGGATGTTGGCAAGACAGACAGGACAAGGAGCAGACCTCTGGGAAGAGTGGGACTTTGGGGTGCTCGTTTGACCTGAGAAGATTGGGAGCACGCCACGCACCGTCCCTGACCCTGTTCCCAACACGCCTGGCCTCACCCTACACCAGTAGCTGCCCTCACTCGGTCTTGGACTGTCCCCCAAGGTCATGTCAGCTCCTGCCTCAGGCCCAACGCCCTCCCTCACTTCCCCAAGCCTCGACCCTGAATCTGAGGGCAGGTTGGTTATCTCTGCCTGGAACAATAAGAACTCAGAAGGAGACACAGGGCGCAGGGTCCAGATCAGAGAGGAGCTGCCAAGAAGCCTCCCTAGAGCTGCCAGGCCTGACCACAGCCTCCCCTGGCCCCACACACCTAGGCGTCCCTTTCTCATCCTGCCAAAGTCCCTGCTGAAAGCATCTTTGTTTCAGCCAGGCCTGGGGAGGCCGCAGCCACGCCCTGGGCCCTGGAAGTAAGCCCCTGGCTGACCCGGCCCTCCCCCTCCTATCCTTTTAAGCCCCCAGACCTTCCCCTGACCCAGTCAGCCAGGAGTTCACCAGGCCAGAGGGTGAGAATTGGGCACAGGGGCCCCTGGGGCAGGGGCTGGATGTGATG
Organism: Nesogale talazaci; assembly: GCA_004026705.1. Lineage (NCBI taxonomy): Eukaryota > Metazoa > Chordata > Mammalia > Afrosoricida > Tenrecidae > Nesogale > Nesogale talazaci. The sequence goes on along the minus strand of PVJH01037001.1, from coordinate 13,832 downwards.
AGTGCAGTGGAGGGGTTGGCTGGGGGCAGGGCTGCACATTCAGGTCCCTGGTGGGGAGGCTGCTGAGGGGCTCTGGGGACATCCACCCAGGCAGACTGGTGCCAGACCTGGACAGTGCCACCCGCCCCCAGCTCATCCCGGAAGACAGGATGTGGAGGGTGCTTGGCTGCCAGTCCCTGCTCCTCCTGATGCTGCGTGAGTGGGGACAGACACTGGGAGGCCTGGTCACAGGGACCCCACCCCACTGCTCCCCTCTGGGTCTGGCTCCCCGAGGGACACTCTGGGGTACCTCATCTCAGCTCCACTCTCTCTGCCACAGATCAGGGGTTCGCCAGGCTCCATGTGCCTATCTCTGTAGGGAGCCTAAGAGGCTGTGGGAAGGACTAAAAATGCAGGTGACTCGGGTCACAAAACTTCGCATGAAGTCACTGCTTCACTGTATGGCCACCCTCCCTCCTAATCCCTGCCCTCCCGCCCCACAAGACATCTGACACTAAATCTATAATCCGCCCGGGTCACTTCCTCCTCCAGGAACTGCGGGTAACCCAGAATCTGCAGGTAAGGATGCTGATGCCTGGCTGGGGCGCCCCACCACCCACACCGCCCACAGTCCCCCAGTTCTCCGCCCACCTTGCCCCCACTCGTCCCTTGCAGCCTGCGGGCAGCCCCGCGTGGCCAGCCGGATCGTGGGGGGCCGGGACGCCCGAGATGGAGAGTGGCCGTGGCAGGCGAGCATCCAGCACCGCGGGGCGCACGTGTGCGGAGGCTCGCTGGTCGCCCCTCAGTGGGTGCTGACCGCGGCGCACTGCTTCCCCAGGTCTGCGGGGGCGCGCGGGGGGGGGGGGAGCGGGGCGGGGCGCGCGGGGCGGGACAGTGTCGCCCTCTCTCCCGTCTCGCAGGCGGGTGCTGCCATTCGAGTACCGCGTGCGCCTCGGGGCGCTGCGCCTGGACCCCGCCGCTCCGCGAGCGCTCTTGGCGCGCGTGCGCCGGGTGCTGCTGCCCCCGGACTACTCGGAGGACGGCGCCCGCGGCGACCTGGCGCTGCTGCAGCTGCGCCGCCCGGTGACCCTGGACGCCCGCGTCCAGCCCGTCTGCCTGCCGGCGCCCGGCGCCCGCCTGCCGCCCGGCACGGCCTGCTGGGTCACCGGATGGGGCAGCCTGCGGCCCGGAGGTGAGGCGTGGCAGCGCCTACGTGACTCCCCGCACACTATCCAGCCCCCACCCCCACCGGACGGGCTGTCACCCTGCTCCTGCGCCCCGCCCCGTCCCCCGTCTCCCTCCCACGCCCCCACCCATCCCCCCCGTCCATCCCTAGCCCAGCCTTCTCCTTTCAGTTCCACTTCCGGAGTGGCGACCTCTCCAGGGGGCGAGGGTGCCGCTGCTGGACTCGCGCGCCTGTGACCGCCTCTACCACGTGGACAGCGACGTGCCCCGCGGAGAGCGCATCGTGCTGCCCGGGAACGTGTGTGCGGGCTACGCCGAGGGCCGCAAGGACGCCTGTCAGGTGTGCCCCCGCCGCCTCCACAGAACCCGGGCCCCTGGCACTCTTGCCTCGACTGGGACTGTGGTCTCAAGTCCATGGAGAGCTGGGGGACCTAAGAGCCCCCTCCCTTTGCTCGCAGGGTGACTCTGGGGGACCCCTGACCTGCGTGCAGTCTGGGCGCTGGGTCCTGGTGGGCGTGGTAAGCTGGGGCAAGGGCTGTGCCCTGCCCAACCGCCCAGGGGTTTACACCAACGTGGCCACCTACAGCCCCTGGATTCGGGCTCGCCTCCGACTCTGACGCTCTCACTGACCTTCAACCTCTGCCTTCAACCAGGCCCCTCGGGCTTGTGGCCTAAGACGTGTCTGCCCATGCTGCCTCTTCTTCTGAGCCTCCCGAAGTTTGAGCCTCGTGGCCCAAGTGGCTCACGCTCCTCCCTCCCCTCCCCTTCTTGCTGACACGGCCTCCTCACTCTGCCTGCCGCTGCCAGGGGCCACCCAGAGATGGGCACGCCAGCTGAGGACCCCGTGCCCTATATACCCGTTGTTTTTTTTCCTGGAGGACATGAGGGAGAGATTACGCGTGGAGGGATTGGACTCCGAGGAAACGTTCTGATGCTGGCTTTGAAAGTGGACAGGAATTGGGATGCTGGAGACCAGCCAGCAAAGAAACGAAGACCTCGATCTTACAAATCCCCCACAGTCGCTGGAATGAGCGATCTGAATGAATTTGGAGGTGGAAGCTTCCCCCGGGGGCCAGCCTAGTCAACTCTCTGCACCCTCATTTCTCCGCCTGGTGAGAGCAGGCGCAGTTGGACCCCATGTTCTGGCGACTTAATAAACGGGTGGTGGTTCAAGCTGCTGAACTTGTGGCAAGCCCTTAACAGCTGCAGAAGAACATAAATGTCGACTTGGCCCTGCTGTGACACTGGAAGCACCTGTGGGGTAGGGAGGCAGCACCCCCCACACACCTGGGCTCCCCCTGCAGCGCCCTGCAGCTGACAGCAAGCATGCCCTCCGCTGGTGAGAGGGAGTGCTCCAGGCAGGCCTGGCTGGATCTCCTGGGGGTCTTGTCTTTATCATTGTTGTTGGCCGCCATGGAGCCGGCGGACTCTTGTCTCTAGGGACCTGTGCACATCGGAAGGAAACACTGCACTGTCCTGGGCCATCCTCCCCTCTGTCCCTAAGCCTGAGTCCACAGATGCAGCCCCTGTGTCCATCTCCCTGGCTGACAGCCTTCCCCGCCTCCTCTGCCCCTCCACTTCACCGGGCAGGCTGTCCTTCTCCAGGGCCTGGTCTCTCCTGACGATCTCTCTAAAGTCTGCCAAAGTCTTGCCATCCTTGCCTCTGAGGAGCACTGGGCCCCGACTTCTTCCACCACAGATCCGTTTGTCCTGTAAGCGGTCCGTGGCACTTTGAACATTCTCCACCCGCACCACTATTCAAACGCGTCGACTCTTCTTCGGTCTCCTCTGTTCGATGTCCATCTTTCCCAGGCCTGTGATGCAATGGAGAGCGGGCACCATGGCTTGTGTCCGTCCTCAAAGAGACGTCCTTGCTCTAAAAGAGGGCTGTGCTGCAGATTCATCTTCCAATCTGGTGGCCGCTGCCTCCATGAGCATGGGCCGTGGATGCGTCAGACAAAGTCCTAGACCGCTTCCACCCTGCTCGTCTGCTACTCCTGAAGTGGTGGGATGTCGGCGCGTTCTTTGGGGACAGTGACTTCGGGTACTCTTTCCATCTTCTCCTGAAACTTCCTGCATGATTCAGTATGTTTCCCATAGAATATCTCAAGGTTGCCGCTTGAGACTTGAATTTTTTTTTGTTCTTTTCTTTTACGGGGGACTCTTACCACAATTCATGCATATAGCCATTGTGTCAGGCACATCCGTACTTAGGTTGTCATCGTCTTTTTCAAATCGCCTTCTTCCTACTTGAGCCCTTGGTATCCGCTCCTCATGTTTCCCCCTCCCTTCCCCATGTCCCCTTGATAATTTACAAATTAGTTTTTCTTTTTCCCCCCTCTCTTACACAACCGCTGTCTCACTTCACCCACTTTTCTTCTGTCTGCACCTCTGGGAGGAGGGACATATGTTGATTATTGTGATCAGTTTCCCCTTGCCAATCCCCAACCCCCTACTTTCCTTACTCTCAGTATCATTGCTGTCCTTCTTGGCCCTGAGAGGGTTATCTGTCCTGGATTCCCTGTGTTATAAGCTCTTATCTGTACCAGTGTACATGTTCTGGGCTAGCCAGGTTTGTAAGCTAGAATTGGGGTCATGATAGTGGGGGCAGGGGGGGAGAAGGAGGCACTGAAAAACTAGAGGAAGGGTGTTTTTCGTCGATGCTATCCGGTGCGCTGACTGGCTCATCTTTTCCTTGTGGCCCTTCTGACAGGGAGTGTCCAATTCACTACTGATGGGCTTTGGGTCTCCACTCTGCCCTCCACCTCATTCCCATTGATAGAAGTTTTGTTTTGTGTCTTTGATGCCTGATCCCTGATCCCATTGACACCTCATGATCACACAGGCTGCTGTGCTTCTTCCTTGTGGGCTTTGTTGCTTCTCAGCTAGGTGACCCGCTTGTTTATCTTCAAGCCTTTAAGACTCCAGAGGCTATATCTTTCGATAGCCGGGCACCATCAGCTTTCTTCACCACGTTTGCTTATGTACCCATTTTGTTATTAATGATCATCATCATGATGTCAGGGAAGGTGAGCATCACAGAGTGCTTGTTAGTAGAACAAAGTATCCTTGCAATGAATTTTTTTCTTCCCTTTGGGTTTTCTAATTCTAGATCTTTGCACGCTTCATTATAATATTTGGCTCTGTCTTCTTCAGCTGCCCTTTGAGTTTTTCCATTCAGCTTTTTGACTTCCTTCTTTCTTTCATTCGCTTTAGCTATTCTATGATAAAAAACCAATTTTAGAGCCTCTTTGATCTTTTCTTTCTTTCCGGTCTGTTTTCATGAAGGATGGTCTTGATGTCCTCCCACAGCTCATTCAGGTCTTTAGTCACGAGTGTTCAATGAATTAAATCTGCTCTTTTAGGGTTGAGCCCCGGTGGTGTAGTGGTTGTGTGCGGGACTGCGGCCCACTGGGATGGAGGTTCGATTCCAGCTCCATGGAGCAAAGGCTGGGCCTCCTACTCCCACCGCCGGAGGGCAGTGGTGCCCCCCACCAAAAAAAAAAATCTGCTCTTGAGATGTTCTTGAAATACAGGTGTGGGACTCAAGGATTTGCTTTAATTTTCCTCAGCTTTATCCCGACTTACACATGAGAAATTAGTGGTCTGTTCCACAGTGGGCCCCTGGTCTGGGTTTATGGCTGCTAAAGGAAGCTCAAGCATGTACATCACGTCTTTTCACAGATGTAGTCGATTTTATTTCTGTGTATTCTATCTGGAGAAGTCCAGGTGTATAGTCACGTTTTGTGTTGTTGAAAAAAGTATTTGCTGGGGCTGAGCCCCGGTGGCGTAGTGGTTGTGCATGGGGCTGCGGCCCACTGGGATGGAGGTTCGATTCCAGCTCCATGGAGCAAAGGCTGGGCCTCCTACTCCCACCACCTGAGGGCAGTGGTGCCCCCCACCAAAAAAAGAAAAAAGTATTTGCTATGAACAAATTGTTGATTTTTGCACAATTCTGTTATACAATCTCCAGCAAGTCCATATGTTCGAACAGTCATTTCCTCTTTGTTTCCAACTTTTGCATTTCAATCACCAATAATTATCAGTGCATCTTGTTTCCTCAATTTCCAACTGAAGTTGGTCGAATCCTTCCATTTCTTTATCTCTAGCTTTGTAATTAATGCAGAAATTTGAATTTGGATTTGAATTTCCATGACAGACAATAGATGTAATCCTATCAAAAACAGCCTTATACTTTATAAGGATTTAGCAAGATCCTTTGACAGTGAGTGTCATTCTTCTTGATTGTGTTGTTCCTTTTGATTGCACTATTCCTGACATGAAAATCATGATTTTTTTTTTTTTTGCCGTCAATGATTTTATTTCATTTTTTCCAATCCTTTTTGGGAGCTCTTACAGCTATAACATTCCATAGTTCCAAACCTCGAGCAATATTATACAATCACTACTACAATCAGTTCAAAACATTTTCTTTCTTCTTGAACTCCTTGATATTAGCTCCCCTTTATCCACTACCCACCCCTACCCTAACCCCCATATATTTGGGGGGGGGGCATCACTGCTCTCTGGTGGTGGCAGTAGGAGGCCCAGCCCCACTGCTGGAATTGAACCTCCATCCCAGTGGGCCGCAGTCCCGCGCACAACCACTACGCCACCAGGGCTCAGTCCCCCCCCCATATATTTTTTAAACCATATATTACACATACAATATACCCATTCACATAAAATCCTGTTATTCAATCCTGTCGAGAGGGGTTATATAGTCATCAATGCTATCATCCCCCTACTCCCTCGTTCCCATCCCCTCTGTGAATCATTACTGCTGCCACTGTTTCTGAAGGGCTATCTATCTTGGCTTTCATCTACCGAATGATCTTAAATATAGAAATGAACATTTGAAAATCTAACGTGATTAATGAGGTAAAACAAATAAAAACCAGAACCGTAAGGGGAGGAAATATTAAAGAACTCTAAGATAGTTACAGCATATGGTTCATCGGGGCTATATCACACCGTAGATTTGTCATCCCTTCCATGTGGCCCCTCTGAAAGGGACTGTCCAATTACCTCACAGGTGGGCTGTGGGTCTCCGTTACAGCCACTCCCCTTCACACTGATGTGGTGGCTTGTTCTTGAACTTCTCGTCAACGCCTCAGAAAATCATGATTTCCTGGCTCAAAATCTACTGTATTTCAGCTCACGGTGGCCTAGCATATTGATCTTCAGGCACCCCACTTCATTTTTTGATGACTTCCTATCAGAAGAAGTCAGCTTCTGATACATACATCACAAATTCAATAGGCATAGTTGTACAGTGATAATTAATTACTATAATAAGGATAGAGAGAGCATGAGAGAGAGAGAGAGAGAAATAATGAGACTGAGGCATATAGCACGTCGGGGTAACATGCTCACCTCTGCCCCACTTGGCGGTCCATGTGGAGAGAGGGGGGGGGAACGAATTACATGATGAGGAAGAGGGGCCTGGGAGCTTTCAGTGCTGGGAGGCAGGAGAGAGAACTTTAATTTTCCCCATTTAAATAACCTTATGGGGGACACATGAACTCTGTTGTCACAGGTCGGGGACATGTCACATGAGAGGGCTGTCCTAAGGGTGATATGGTGACAAGGGGAGTGCTCTTAAGGATGACGGGGAGAAGGTGGATTAGCAGGTCTGTCTGGTGAGGAGCCATGGACAGTGGCTCTTGAATCCCGCCCACAGGCTTCGAGGGAAGGGAACCATTATCTAAACAGCAGGGGCATCAGCTTTACTGTGAGACACACAAAGGCCACAGATAACTGGGAGCTTCACGGAGAACAGCTAACTTAACTTCCACACCAAATGGTGGCAAATAGCTTGCTTAATATTTTAGAGTATATAATGTGGAAAAGTCCTGTCTTCATCCCACAACTTCCAATTTTCTGAAATTCATACTTTGCATATTCCGAGTTCCAACCATAATGAGAAGATCTTTGCAGCTGTCTCTCCTTACTCGTCAAAGGATGATCCAGAAGTCTCCATCCCCACAGGCTTTACCTGACCCAGGTCGCCATAGTCCACGCCCCTCCCAGAAATCAGCTCCTCTTCAGGCCCATGTCCATCGTCCTCAGACCTGACCTTCTGACAGTATCGCGGACAACGTTCTGCTTCCTTTGTTCAGGCTTCCGGGGTCTGGCAGTGCTTTGAAGCTGGCCGTAAGGTTTGTGACAGCTTTTTTTCCTGCAAAGTGGGGAACCATGTCCTTCTCAGTCGTCTGTTCTCTGTCTGGAGGCTCTGCTGAAACCTGGTCGCTGTGGGTGAGCCTGCTGGCACTTAAAAGGCCAGTGACGCCACTTTCAGCATCAAGCAGCACACAAACCAGCACCATCCACGCTGGCTTGGGGAGCCCTGGTGGCGCAGTGGTTACATGCTGGGCTGCCCACCATAGTTTCCACCGTTGGAAACCAAGATCTGGTCCTCAGGAGAACAACGGGGCTTCCTGCTCCCAGAAATAGTTGCCCCCACAGAGGCAGCTCTGTTCTGTCCCCTGGGGTCACTGAGCCGGCATGGACTCCACGACAGTGTGTTTGGCTTGGGGTTTTATTCTGGGTTGGGTGTCAGCCTGGTGGCACTGTGATGCAGGCATTGCTAACCACAAGGTCGCCAGTTCAAACCCAGCAGTGGAGTGTCTGGAGAAAGAGAAGGCTATCCGAAAGAATGGATGGGACATTGGGAGGCGGGGAGGGGGCAATGGGAGCAGGAGGTGAACATGGAAGGTGCCAGCCCTGGTCTCACACTCATCTTCTCTCCCAAGGAAAGAGATTGAAGGAGGCCGGTCACTGCTGGGCCAGTCAGGATAGGAGGTTGTGGTAGTTGTTTGTGTCAACTCTGCTGGGCCAGGATTCTCAGTGGTTTGACACAAGATCTGCTGATCTCCCATGCTGTGACCTACCACAATGTAATCACATCCGGAATGGGGTCTGCTATGAGCAGCCCATCTGTTGTAAGGCTAGAGTGAGATGACACACCCTTACTCAGATATCCTGATGCAATCAATTAAAAGGGCCTTTCCCCAAGAGTGCGGCCTGCTTAAATATAAGTGGACACCATGGGAAAACTTGCTTCTGCTTTGCTGGGACGGGATCCTGTATCTGGCTGGTGGACTTAGGTCAATAGCCTGTCACCTGACTTGACTTGGATTCATTCACTTTTGCAGCCACCAGTCTGTCACCTTCAGCCCCCAAAACTACGCGAGTCAAGAAAAGCCTGCAGCACCACAGCTGACCTGCAGACTTGGAAGCTACCTGGGCTTGTACTTGCCCACTTGTATACGTCGGACCTGCTCGCTCTCTCTCTCTCTCTCTCTCTCTCTCTCTCACACACACACACACACACACACACACACACCCAGGACCTAACAAAGAGCCCTGGTGGCAGAGTGGTGACTGAGCTGCACTGCGATCTGTCTGGTTGTCAGTGCAAAACCACCAACAGCAACAAGGGAGAAACACTGGCCTCTCTATTCCCAGAAACAGTTGCCATCTTGGGAACCTAACAGGAGCACATGGTTCATGGGCTTTTCTTTTCTGGAGAACTCAACATAACCCAGCATAAGACAGAGATCTTAGCTGTAGCGTATAAACCCCTGATCTGGCCTATATCCCCAGGGTCTCTGAAGACAGAGAGCTGGAGCAAACTGCCTGATCTCATGTGAGTTTACCCAGAGCCTGTCACAGGATCCTAACTGAGGAATGCTCAAGAAATCCAATCTGGGCCTGAGCCCCGGTGGCATAGTGGTCGTGCGCGGGACTGCGGCCCACTGGGATGGAGGTTCAATTCCAGCTCCACGGAGCAAAGGCTGGGCCTCCTACTCCCACCACCTGAGGGCAATGATGCCTACAAAAAATAAAAAAATAAATCCAATCTGTGCTCACTTTAGAGCAATGGTTCTCAATCTGTGGGTAGTGACCCCTCTGGGGGTTGAAGGACGCTTTCTTTCTTTTTTTTTTCAAAGATTATTTTCACTGCACTTAGATTTTTTTTTAATTATTTTATTGGGGGAGTCAGACAACTCATCATAATCCATCCATCCGTCCATTGTACGTCAAGCACATGTGTACATTTGTTGCCATCCTCATTCTCAAAACATTTGCTTTCTACTTGAGCCCTTGGTATCAGCTCCTCATTTTTCCCCTCCCTCCCTGAAGGGAGGAGGGGGTCGTCCAATTCACAACTGTGTCAGGCAGGGTTCTCTTAGAGAAATAAAATTCAGGACACTAGTAATTATTTTTATATATTTATATATAAAGAGAAAAGTATACAAGATAAAAAGAGAAAAAGTTAACTATAAGACAATACAGGTTGCTCAGTGCAACTCACTGGACCTACCACAATGTAATCACATCCGGAATGGGGTCTGCTATGAGCAGCCCATCTGTTGTAAGGCTAGAGTGAGATGACACACCCTTACTCAGATATCCTGATGATTGTAGAGCAATCCAGGCTATTGGCCACAGGCAGCAAATGGCAGAGCAACAGTCACCAACTATCACCAACTGTCACCAACAGTCACCAACTATCAGCCAGAGGACAGAGTCCAACAGTCCCCAGCTCAAGAGATGTATATCTCAGGAGCGTGGCGAAGCAGGGCTTGAAGGATCCTCAACTAACAGTAACACAGTCCACGGTTAGGTGTCCTACGGGCAGTGTTGCTTGGAGGTCGAGGCACAGGATGAACAAGGCAGCTCTCTGGTCCGAAGATCCGGAAGCAATAGAGAGAGGGGGCGGAACCTGCGAAGCCCCTCCCACATCTGCCCCTCAACTCATCCTGCGCGCTCATTGGCTGTGCCGTCACAACAGATCCACCAATCTTCTGTGGCCATGTTGGCATAACAAACCTACCCATCACAACAACAGTAGCAAAATTATAGTTAGGAAGTAGAAATGCACATTTTATGGTTGGGAGTCACCGCAACATGAAGAACTGTATTACAGGGTCTCGGCATGAGGAAGGTTGAGAACCACTGCTGTAGAGAGGGAGGGCGTGTCTTTATTGTCCAATTTTGCAAAATTAGATCCCCAAGCTCAGGGACTAATCGGGCAAAAAAAGGAGGGTGTGTGTTAGAAGACCAGCCTCTCACACATCATCATGGGTCCGGTAGGCACAATGGGACGATGATAATTAAAGATTATAGTAAATTTATAGGAAAAATGAGAGGTAGAAATAATGGAGTCGGGGCTGAGCCCCAATGGCGTAGTGGTTGTGCGCGGGACTGCGGCCCACTGGGTTGGAGGTTCAAATCCAGCAGCAAGGCTGGACCTCCTCCTCCCACCACCAGAGGGCAGTGATGCGCCCCCCCAAAAAAAAGAAATAATGGAGTCAGATGGTAGAGGGTGGGTGAGGGAGCCGGCTAGAAGGATCTGGGTGCAGCGTTTGGGCCCCAGGCAGAGGGGCCGGCAGGAGGGAGTGATCCTAGGTTTATCGCTAACCAACGTTTACATCTACTTCGGGGGGCATCACGGGAAGGGGATGTACCTAAGAGTTTTCTCCCCTCCCCCAACAGGTTCCCTGACCCCCTTTAGTTCCCCTGGTTCCCATAGCCTAACCCCCGGTGTCTGAGCGCTGAGGAATGGTCTAGTGGCTACCGACGGACTCCCCGGTTGCTGACTGACTACTGGACTCTGCTCTGTTAGCTGAAGATGGACCAGCCTGGTGACTTATTTCTCACGCAAGAGCCTTCGGCCTCACGCTCAGTGGCTGCTGCAGGACTCTCCGCGCTGAACATCTTCCTCTCCAAGGCCCCCACGCCAAGACCCCTTCTCAGCGTAAACGAGGACGCTCAAAGAAGAGCGGCCCCACCAGTCACTGCTGTCTCCCACTCAGGGGATGGAGATGCGGACATGGGCAGAAAGTCACATGAGAAGAAAGGCCTTCCAAGGACCTCTGGGAACCTTGCTCCCAGCATCACAGCAACCCAAGCCACCAGGGTGGGTGTGATAGGGTGGTCTGTTGTGACGACATGGCCAGTGAACACAGGTAAGATCAATTGAAGGGCAGAGATAGAAATGGCTCGGCGAGCCCTGCCCTGGTTCTCTGGCTCTTGGATCTTCGGACCAGTCGGCTGCCTTGTTCGTCCTGTGCCTCGATCTCCAAGCGACACACCCATGGGACACCTAATCCACGGACTGTGGTGCTGTGAGTGGAGGGTCCTTCAAGCCCTGCTTCATCATGCTCCTGGGATATACAGCTCTTGAGCTGGGGACTGTCAGACTCTGTCATCTGGCTGACGGTGGGTGACCTGTCTTGCTGTTTGCTGCCTGTGGTCGGATAGTCTGAATTGCTCCACAGAGGACTACCTGGAGGACCTCAAGACTCCAAGGACTGCCGGTCTACTAGCTGTCTCAGGCAAGTGAGTTGCACCGAGCCATTCGTCCTACTTTATAGATTAGTTAACTGTTTATTTCTCATGTCAGATATCTTTCTATCTATATAAATATATATCATTATTAGTGCCCTGGTTTTTGTTTCTCTAGAGAACCCTGGCTCACACAGTGGGACAGACTGACAGAGATAACTTAGAACCACGTATTGACAAAGAGATGTGTTCCTACAGTGGCGGCCACCTGGATGATGGGTCTTTGTCCTGTTTCAAGATTTAACAAATATTTTCCTTAAACGATATTTGAGGATTAGGGTCTCTTTTGTGCCTTAAATTCAACCTTAAAGCAAACATATTGTAGCGAGGCCTCCTTTATTAAATCTTGAACAGGACAAATATTTAAAAACAAAAACATCTGGGCTGAGGCCCGGTGGCGTAGTGGTTGTGTGCGGGACTGCGGCCCACTGGGATGAAGGTTCAATTCCAGCTCCACAGGGGCAAAGGCTGGGCCTCCTACTCCCACCACCCGGGCAGTGATGCCCTAAAAAAAATTAAATTAAAAAAAAAAACAACATCCAGAGAGGGGAGGCCACCAGCATGGCCCATAATGGGGGTGGGGGTGAAGGATTAACTGCCCTGTGGCTACTGAACTAGATCATGGAAAACAGCAGTGGCCATTGCCACAAAATCAGGACTGGGAGCAGATCAAGTCCTCACCGTCCCATCGGAGGCAGAGGCAGAATCGTGTTGCTTACACTGTTAACACCCTTGCAGATTAGCACTCTGCAGGACTGGCTCTGGGAGCCACGGGCCTTCTGGGCTGAAGCTTGTGAGGGTGACTGCACAGGGCCAGGGGGGCGGGGAGGTGCTCAAGCCAGAGCACAGCTATGAGGATGACCCAGGACCCAGTAGTCCTCCTTTCTCTTGTACACAGGGTCACTGGGAGCGAACTGGAGGCAGAACTAAGGGCTGTCCCTCTACAGGCCAAAGCCTCCCTATAGGAGGGAGCCATCTCCTTGGCAATCCCTGCCCCCTTTACAGGAAGTTGCAAACTGCTGAAGGCGTGAGGGCAGGCTCACAGTCAGGCCTTAGAGACATGAAGCCAGTACACCTGGGTGTGTCAACCTGGTCCAGTGACATTCAGCTAACCGGGTCGACCACGCCTCCCAGGAGAGGACCCTGAAAGGCCAAATTTGGGAGTCCACTCCCCGGTGTCCAGCTGCTGCTCTCTGGCCTCAGGTCCCCACGGGTGGGGGTGCAGTGGCCTGAGGGTGCCTGTGTAAAACCTGAAACTCCTTCTGTCCTTTGTAAAAAAAAATCTCCCTCTGGTTACAAACTGTCCCTTCCGTGTGACTCAGGACGGAGGTATTTCTAACCCCAGAGACCTAACAGCTGAGTCAGAGCCAAGCCTGCCAGAGGCGTCCCAGGGCTGCCCAGGCAGGACTTTCACAGCCGACGCACGTGCAGCACTCCCCGGAGGCAGGTCTGCGGAGGCACCGTGGGTTTCGGGCCCCTGCAAACCTAGAGCTTAGAATCTGAAACTCCAACACACTCCACGGTCAGCTAAATTTGGGTCCTCGGCCAGGCCTATGTTTCAAGGTACCAAACAGACCACCCCCCACCTTAAATAGAAACTTTAAGTTTTATTAACACATACTTTACCTATCATACAATTTAATCGTTCAGGCATATCAAGGAGAATTGTACAGTCATTGTCACATTCAATTTCAGAACAAATATAAAGAGAAAAAAAATTATCGCGAGAAAAGCAACAGATTTTCCTAGGGGAAAAACATCACAAGATTATCCCAGTGAGGGGGAAACAAAGTTTTATTCAGCCTACTGTCAGAGGAAAAGAGGTGGAAAACCATCAAGGCTGTGCCTGACTCAGTCCTGATAAGATCGGTTCTTCCTAGTCAGGAGTGGTTTGGTTCGTACAACAGGTGAGAGAAGATATAAATAACTTCTGCAAAACCTTTGTCAAATGCTTTACGATAAAGAGCCAAGAGGCTGCTTTTGGTTGATCCATCAGGCTCCAGTTGGGGAGGACAAAGGAGAACTCAATTTGCATTTCTAGGCCTGGGGGGGGGGGGGGGGGAGGAGGGGGACCTTCTTCTGGGCTACCCCTACCCTGGGGCCTGTTCCACCCTGTTCCTCTCATCTTCTCTCTAAGTGGCCTGCTCCTCCCTGTCTTCCCAGATGACCCTGGAGAAGGCTCAAGGCGACTGTCCTTTCCTGTCTCCTTAGCCTCTGGTCATCAGAAAGTGACTCGTGAGGGGGAGACCCAGGCTCTGTCAGGGGACCCTTGTTTTCCGCCACGGACTGGACAGACACACCATCTGGACGAG
>PVJH01037000.1:0-18310 GCA_004026705.1 Nesogale talazaci | reverse complement strand
GGGGGGAGGAGTAGCAGACCCAGCAGTCTTCCGAAAAGGTAGAGTTAGCCTTACGGAGCGCCTGCACGGAGGCATTAACTAAGGAGAGTATAAGCGTGGTGGAGGAGGGGGGTCTAACGGGAAGGGTTGGCTGGAACAGATCCTGGGAAGAAGCAGAATTAGGGGTGACAGAAGTTGGCCTGATTTTCGGGGTCCTTGCCCTGCCTCCGCTTTGATGAAGCTCCCGATTAGGGCCGATTGCAGACGGAGAGGACTGATTTGGAGGGGATTTCTCTAATTGAAGGCGGAAGGTAAGCCCAAAGTCTCTTCCATCCTTGTACAATAGGAGACCCCACTCATGACCACGGCCGTCCCATGATGCCTGCTTTCCTTTATCGGTAAAGGAGATGACTAAAGGGTTACAGCAGCCCTTAAGGGAGGAGCTGGAGCCGCACTGGCTATTAAGGGGCTGTTCTCCTGATCCATAGACCCTTTTAACAGGATATTTTCTTTTAACTGTAATGTAATCCCAGAAAGAGGAGGGATTCCAATATATGTCACCAGTGGTCTCACAGCCCCACGCAGCGCAGTAATAATCAGTGTTATACCCACACTTTCTGGCCTTAATGCGGTCGCGGTGATTTCCTGGGCAAACATAAATTCCACCGGAAAACAGGCTCAATATAGCCCGCCGAGTGGTACAGCTACACCCAGGGTCACTACTGCCATCTCTTAACTCGGGCGCTTGCACCTGGGGCAAAAAGGTATCCGGTGTGTCCCAGCTCAGGTCAGCCCCTAAGGCCAATTTGCAAAGGTCTACTTCTAAGGCGGCCCAGGGGATGGAGGCGCTAACTGTGGAGGACAGGTTGGCGACATCACCTGCTTGATTTATAACTTTCCAAGTGTAATTGACCTGATGAGAGGAGGTGGCTCTCGTGGGATTCCAAAGGGCCGTCAGGCACAGGAAGATCCAAAAGAGACACATTTTCACTTTCTCCTGCAATTAAGCACAATTGGAATTTTTCTCGGGGGATTCCCTGGGCAGGTTAAAAAGCTTTATAAGGCGGTCTGGAAGCCACCTGGCGTTTTGTGCCCCTGAATCATATATGCACGCATGCCCCTTTCCCCAGATGAGGACGGGGTCTGGGCCCTGCCATTTGTTGAGCAAAGGGTCCTTCCACATGGCCTGGGCATAATTATTAGCTGTGGATGGGTGCCAGAGGTGATCTGCAGCCGACTTACCTGTGGAGTCATATGTGAGGAAGTTTAAAACAAACACTGCACGGTTGAGGAGAGTTTTGAAATTACCAGCGCGGGGATATAAGGACTCCCTCCCTGACTGTAGTTTGAAGAGCATATTTTTTAGGGTTTGGTGTGTTCTTTCTACAATGCCCTGTCCCTGAGGGTTGTAGGGGATACCTGTAACGTGGCGGATCCCCGTTTGTAGGCAAAACTGTTTAAAGCTAGAGCTAGTATATCCTGGGCCGTTATCTGTTTTAATAACTTTGGGCTGTGGAATGGCCGTTAGGCAAGTAAGAACATGATAAATAACATGTTTGGTAGCTTCCCCAGTTTGGAGGGATGCACAAACAAAGCTGCTAAACGTGTCAACTGAGACATGGATATATTTTAGTTTACCAAAAGGTGGATAATGCGTGACATCCATTTGCCATAATTCTCCAGGCACAAGCCCGCGGGGGTTAACTCCTGTATGGGGCTCAGGTAAAAGGGTTAAACAACCTTTGCATTGACGTACTATTTGTCGAGCCTGTTCAAGGGTGATGGAGAACTTGAGCCTGAAGGTATGGGCATTAAGATGATGTAAATTATGGGCCTGTTGGGCTGCTGCAAGTGGAGTTAGGGAGAGGGCGGTGGCAATAAATTGGGTGGCTTGATCTGCCAAATTATTTCCCGCAGACAGGGGCCCTGGCAGGCCCGAATGGGCACGAATATGTCCGATGAAAAAGAGAGCAGTGCGGGTAAGAATTAATTTTTGCAACTTGAAGAATAAGGGAGAAGCGTTAGTGGATGGGTGGATGTAGGGAACTGTTTCTAAAAGAGGGACAGAGGTAGCAACATAAGCACTATCAGTATAAAGATTGAAGGGATCAGCGGGCAGCATCTCAAAACTTTGATGATGGCTGTTAATTCAACAAGCTGGGCTGAGGAAAGGCCGGTCTGGAACAGAGAGGTTTGTCCATTGATGTTGAAGGCGGCCATTCCAGAGGAAGACCCATCAGAAAACACCAACATAGCCCCAACAATCGGGGTGGCTTTTGTCCAGCGCGGAAAAATAACAGGGGCTCTTTGTAAAAACTGGATTAATTTGTCAGCTGGATAATGATTGTCAATGGAGCCTTGAAAAGAAACACAATTGACAGCCCAGTCATCATCATTCTGGAGGAGCCATTGAACCTGGGAGGCACTGTAGGGGAGGACTATGAAATCAGGGTCTTTACCAAATAACTTGAGAGAGGCTTCTCTGCCAAGACGTAAAAGATGGGCAGGTAGGTAGGTAGGTAACACCCGAGTAGGGGAGGCGGACCCAAAATAAAGACTTAAGCTGCCAAAGTAAGCCTGTGGGGGAGAAGGGGGTGGGGAAGACAAGAAACCTGAGTGGCAGGTCCGGGGAGAAGTATCCAGTACATTGATTATTTATGGCTCGTTCAACCTTGGCTATTGCCTTTTGGGCCTCTGGGGTAAGTGTGCATGGGGAAGATGGGTCCGTGTCCCCTCGCAAGACATCAAATAGGGGTTTTAGTTCTCCTGTAGTGAGTTTCAAATAGGGACGGAGCCAATTAATGTCTCCAAGTAGCCGCTGGAAATCATTTAGGGCTTGCAGGGAATCACAACGTAGCTGAATTTTTTGAGAGAAGACCTGATTGGGAAAAAGTTCAAAACCTAAAAATAATTGAGGGGAATGGACCTGGATTTTTTCAGGAGAAATTTGAAGGCCCCAGTTTTGGAGGGCGACAATAAGTTGTTGCCCAACCTGATGGAATTGCTGCTCACAGGGCCCTGCCAACAGGATGCCATCCATATAATGGATGATGTATAAATTAGGAAACAATGAACGAAAGGGGTCAACAGTTTGGGCTACATACCTTTGGCAGAGGGTGGGACTGTTGGCCATTCCCTGGGGGAGAACTTTCCACTGAAAGCGTGGGGAAGGCCCTACACAATTAGTTATAGGGAGACTAAATGCAAAACGCTTGCAGTCTTTGGGGTGGAGGGGGATGGAAAAGAAACAGTCCTTTAGATCAATAACTAACTTGACAAAATTTTGAGGGATAGCTATTGGGGATGGGAGACCTGGTTGCAGGGCACCCATGGGAACCACAGTCTTATTGCCTGCTCTTAAATCTTGTAACAATCGCCATTTTCCCGTTCGTTTTTGAATGACAAATATTGGCGTATTCCAGGGTGAGGTGGAAGGCTCAATATGTCCAGCTATTAACTGTTCCTGCACTAACTGTATAGCAGCGGACAGTTTATTTGATGGGAGGGGCCATTGGTCGATCCAGACAGGAGTATCACTCTTCCAAGTAATTTTATCTGCCTGATGTGCAGGGGGAGCAATGGCCCTTACAAAAAATGGTTGGCAAACCCTAGTCCCGTATGGTCAGTCTTTGGGGAGGCTGTGATAGGCATCGGGTTTCCTTGACTCAGTTTACCCAACCCTTGCCTGGGTAAATAACCCTGGGAAAGCATTTGTTGCGCAATTACTTCACTAGGGCTACACATGAAAACCTTCATCTGGGAGAGAATATCTCTGCCCCAGAGGTTAACAGGTAAACCAGGAACAACAAAAGGTTGTACTGTATCTGTATTGCCCTCAGTATCTTCCCATGTTAACAGTTGTGAACTTTGTAGGGTATTTTTAGATTGTCCGATTCCTTGTAGGTGAGTTAAGGAGGCCTGCAAAGGCCAGGCAGAAGGCCAGGAGCTTTGAGAAAGAACGGTGGAATCCGCTCCAGAATCTAAAATGCCTTCAAAGGCCTTCCCCTGAATTTTAAGTGTAAGCAGTGGGAGGTCTTTGGTGATAGCCTGGACCCAATAAAGGTCGGTCGGAAGAGCCGGGCTGAGAAGAGCCACGGGACGTATGTATGGCTGGGTGGGTAGTATTTAGGGGCAATGGCAAAGCCTGAGCCAGGCATTGGCCTTGGGAGATGAAGACAGGGCCTCGAAGAGCACTAACTAATATTTTGATTTCTCCTGTATAATCACCATCTACTAACGAGGGGTGAATGGTGAGCCCTTTTAGGGTGGCTGAAGCACGTCCCAATATTAAAAAATAGGTGCCCTGTGGCAGGGGGCCAAAGACCCCAGTGCCAAGGATCTGCACCCTGTCCTCTGGTGTTAAAATTGTTGGGGTGGAGGTACACAGGTCCACTCCTGCGCTCCCTGGGATAGCCCTGTATAGGGTGGGCCTGGCTGCCGGCTGTTCCCTGAGGCCGGAAGGAATGAAATGGGTTGAGGGGCCCGGGGCTGGCCCTGCTGGTCGTTTCCCTGAAGGGGAGGCAGAGGGCGTCCATTGATGTCAGTCATAGAGTGACAGGTATTTGCCCAATGTTTTCCCCTTTTGCACCGGGGGCAGGGGGTGGACGGGGCAGCGGGCCGAGCGGCTGCTCCCACAGGAGAATGGACATTGGCAGTTGGAGAGGCAGCGGCAGGGCATTGATGGGCAAAGTGACCCGACTGGCTGCACCTAAAACAGTTCTTTTCGGAGCTCTTAGTTTGAAGAGCAGCGCCTACTGCAAGATGAATAGCCTGTGACACCTTGGTAGAGAAAGGGTCAACATCTTGGCACATGCGGAGCATTTCATCAAGAGTTTTGTCTCTAGCTTTGCCGCGCAGAACAGCCCTGCATGAGGAGTTGGCATTTTCATATGCCAATTGTTTAATGAGTTTATCATTGGTAGCCTCATGACCTAGAGTTCTCTTGGCAGCCTCTAGAAGGCGGCTAACAAACTCGCTGTAGTCTTCCTGTGGTCCCTGTGTTATTTTAGTGAGGGGTGTAATGGCCTAGCCGGTGGACGGGAGGGCTCGCCAAGCCCCAAGGGCAGCATTAGCAGTCTGGGCTAAGAGACCAATGGGCAAACGCTGCTGACAAGCTTCAGTAGCATACTTGCCCTGTCCGCTAAGTTTTTCAAAGATCCAGGTCGCTGAGGGTGTCCGAGGGGATTTGAGGTTGGTGGCGGCAGTGGACTGGCACCTATCAAAAAAATCAGCTTTCCATGTCAAAAACTGGGCTCGAGTTAACACTGCCTGTACTACCCGTATCCATTCAATGGGAAGTATATGGCCCCCTCGGGAAACTGCATCTAAAGCAGACAGGGTAAAGGGAGCATTGGGTCCTGTAAGGAAAGTAATGTTATTTAAGGATAGGGCTGAAGCTTCGGACTCTGGCTGCCCTTTCGTTTTGGCTCTCCGATTAAGCAAGTGGTTTTCCCCTTTTCTTCCCGGGCGTCTGGCCAACATCTGGGGGGAAAAGTGGGGAGAACACCACTCCTTAAACATTCTGTGCCTCCCTGTTCTGGGCCCCTGGCCAGGGTCCGGGTACAGGTATGATGCACTGCCTGAGGAGACCGGTAAATGACAAGTTATATAACCGGGCATGTTGCCACTTTTGTTTGAAGAGGCCTACAAGACCGCCCTAAGGCTATGCCTCGGAGTACCGAAGCTGACCATTGCTTGCATGATGAGATTCCCGTGATGATCAAGAAGGGATGATGTCTCTCTCTCCCTTCTTGTCCGGTGATGCTAAGAAGGCCAGGAAGACGGGGTAAAATCCTGGTTGAGTCCCCATCCCTATGGGGAACTCCCTATTCTTTTGTATGTTATTTGTAGTTTCTTCCCTCTTCCCTTCTGTTTCTTTTATAATACTTTTTGTATTCCAGTTGTTTATTCTTTTTCATCTATTTGTTTTTATCCAATCATAATAAATTGTTGTTTGATTGAATATTGCTCTGGGCTCGTGGACGTTTATTCAGCGGATCAAACATTCAAAAGTGAAAGTCCGTGCACGGCAACAAGAATATAAATTTGTTCTTGTTACAGGTCCATAAGCTCGGACCGCAACATTGAGTTCTTTTAAATTTTTAAAATGTATTTTACGAAATTCTCGGGTCTCAGGGCCCTGTTCTGCCTGTTCTTCACCTTCACTTCCGTTTTCTGAGACTGAAGCGTTTTCGCCATCAGCCTCCTCCTCCTCCTCATCGGAGCCTGCAGCAGGGGAGTTGGCGGAATCTGCCGAGGGGCTATCGGAGGTAGAGGTGGGGGAAGGTCTTGTAGAACGGGTAATGACAGGGAACACAAGCCTGCCAGGCTTCGTCCCTTCTACTTTGGGGGCATTGGCTTTGGCACGTTGCTGAGTATGCGTCTGGCCAGGGAGCGAGGAGGGGGGGAGGGGAGAAGAAATGGTCTCTCGGAGGGACGTTTTGAGGGAGGAGAATTCCATGGAAAGGCGAGCGAATTCCATTTGGAGGTTTAAGACCTCTTTTAATTCGGTAACCTGAGAGGTAAGTTTGTCTCTGGCCTCGGTGAGGGTGGCAGCAGGAAGAATGGGAGTCGGGAAGGCAGGGGCACAAATTTGAAGGGCATAAGGGGGAGGCCCTGGAGGAGGGGCCGAGAGTGCAGGAGGCCAGTCAGGGTTATGGTATCGAGCTGCCTCCTCCTCTAGGGTGGCCACATCGCCAGGGTCTAGGGGGTCATTATCTGTGGATTTGGCAAAGAGGGGGAAAGTCATAGGACCGTCAGAGGGGCATTCTTCCTTCGGAAGGGGAGGGTAGGGGGAGTTAGTAGCCACGGGTTTTTGGGAGTCAGGCATATTTATGACTACTGAGGGAGGTTTAGTGGGGTCCCTATTGGACGAAAGGGAAGTAACAGAAGCTGAGCGGGAGAGCGGACGGAGACAATATTCCGCCACTGAAAGAAGTTGTTTATCTGGGTCATCAGACGCGGCCTCCACAATGTCCCTGATAAGACCCCAATAGGAAAATACCGAGGCGGGAACAGCGTTGGCCCCTTCCTTATGCAATTTGTTATTTAAATCTCTCCCAACCTTTTGCCATTTTTTGCGATGTATCTCAGGCCCATTGACAATGAACCATGGGCAAACTTGATCCACAAAAAGGAAAAATTTTATCAAATCCTTTTTCTTAACTGACTCCTCTTTCCCTGAGGGAAGCCTTAAGCTCTTATAAAGACCACTTCTTTAGACAATCTTTGGCCCATTTCTATGAGAGGACTGGCGACTCTCATGAGCGGTGAAAGCGGTCCTCAATGTATGGGATATAGTCGCGACGCTGCTTTCAGAAGGGATCCGTCTGGCGAGGGTCCGTGCCTCGGGCCCCACGTTTGGGCGCCACTTGTCCCGTCCTGCAGGACTCAGTTATTCGTGGGGGCGAGGAGGATCCAGCCTGAAAGAGAAACGGGCGGAAAAAAGGAGCGAGACCAAGCAGAATCTTGTCAAGGTCTGATTTTTTATTTTTCTTTAAGTCTTTTTAAAAGCAGAGGGCAAATAAGGAAGTAACAGGGAGGGAGGGGTTAGCAAAGGTAACTTTGACACAGTTCATCTTGCAGTTGGGTCATCTGGTGCTGGAACAATTGGTGGTGAGTCAATTCTCTGATGGTCAGCTAATCTTAGGGTGACATCCATGCTTGAGCAAAGGTCAAGCTCTCATGCCTAGGGGGCAGGGTAACGGCTATGGCTCCCAACAAGTACGTCTGAAGGTCAGGCTTCAAAGGGCAGGGCTGTTTATTGTTATAAAGATAATAGACTACTAAGCTCAGGCAACAAACAGTAACAGAGTTCAGACTAGTGACTGTAGCAAGGTCAAGCATGTCCGGGTTTGGATGGCTCCGGACAGGATTCCCTATCCCTCTGGCTCCCCACCCACCAGTCTCTCTTCAACAAGGCTCTGTCTAAAGGTAATTCAAGAACCTTTACAAGAAAACAAAGAGTTACTTAACTGCCAATTAACACTAACAATAAACCTAAGATAAAGCCCTCTAGGTCGTTGCATTCTCCCTCTTTCTATTCCAGGACAAAGGGAGACAGGAGAGTGTAAGGGACATTGGCAAAACTATTTTTGCTGAGTCACGATTGTGGAAAATCAGGGTTTCCAGGCCAGTCTTCAAGAGAGAGCGGACTATTTGAGTCCACACATATTCTTTAACTCTGAATGGCAATCGAGCAGTGCGTTATGTTGAGAGTTGTCTCAGACTGTTTCCCTGTCCATGTTTTGCAAAGCCTTTGTCCATCTAGCGTCCTAAACATTACATAAGCATAAAGTAAAGCTCACACAAACCCTAAGCCTCTCTCTCCGGGGATGTCTAGTTTTTTCCTTCAGGCCTGGAGATGCTCGAGGGGAATGGAGACCGCTTTACATTTTTGCTGAGTCACACTTCGGGTAGCTCAAGGTTTACAGTAATAATTTAACACGCAAGATGGAGGTGGATACAGTCACCAATGGGTATCATTTGAATTCTCATGACAATTGTAAGGAGCCTTTTTCTGAAAATTTTCACAAAAGTCCCGTGGCTTTTACCCCAGAGTCTTCTGTCTCTGTTTCACATGCCTCTGTTACCCTTGCTTCTTGAAGGCCAAAACGTAGCCCTCACCGACACACAGCGATGAATAAAAGCCTAGCCATGAACTAACCCTAAGCTTAACCCTCCATCCAGGGCTTTCCAGCCCATACTTTTCTTGAAGGAGATGGAACAGTGCAAGGAAAAGAGAGAAACGAATTTATGGAATTTACGCTTTTGGGCTGCATCAGGTCGTGAATGAGTTGCAAACCTGAGCCCAGTGGTATTCTTTGAACATCCATCCAATTTGCAAATTGAGCTCTGTTGAAATTTGTTGTAGAAATTGACATATGACTCTGTATCCGAATTATCTTTACCCTGTGTGAATCTCCCTTCCTTCGATTGTGGAGATTCCTGAGAATAAGGAAAATGTCCAAAAACTTTTGCTGAGTCACTTTTGGGGTAGTTCATGTCTTCGGGTCAGACTTGAACAAAGAGTTGGAAATATCCACCGATGGCTATTATTCTGCATTTCTCAAAAAATGCCGAGTGAGTTTTCTGGAAAGATGCTCTCCACTTTCACACTTTTAACCACAGGCTTATCTATGTCTGTTTACCTATCCTGTGTCAAACAGCACTTCCAGAACCCGGACAGTAAGCCGAAGTGTTATGTAGCCAAAAATGGAAGCTAACAATAACCCAATCCTAAGCCTCCATGTCTTTCCAGTCTCTGAGTTTCCCCTTTGTCCTGGAGGGAGATTCATAACTTGACGGAGAGGAGCAAAACGATGTTGCCAAAACAGCGTTAGGAAAATTCGGTAAATCCAGAGCAAGAATTAAGTAGTTGGATATTTGAGATAAACGATGTGCTTTGAATTTTCAGGAAAACTTTAGAATGAGATTTTCTGAAACTCGGTCTATAGCTCATCCATATGTGATGTTCACACATTTTTCAGACTCAAGAGACAAGACTCTGTTCAGCGGGACAAACTTCCAGAACGCTAAGATACTTCAAGAAGGACTTGGATTTTATCCCCAGTGTTACGGGAGAAAATGCCCACAAAGATCACTGACTCACGAATTTAAGTGAAACAAAGCAAAGTTTATTTAAGCCAAGGGACAGGACAGACAGGACAGACAGGACAGACAGGTTCGAACCCGGGCTACAGCATGACCACTAGGGATCAAAACTGCAGCCCTGAACTTGAACAGCTCAGGGTTTTTATAGGGGAATGGGGGTATTGCAAAAAGTGATGGAAAGTTACTGAGTAACCGGTGATAAAACATGAAATACAAAAACACAGGATGTGATAAAGACATGGTGTACAAAGTTCTTGGTGACCCCATATCCGGCCCAGATGGGGTACGGTCAGGACGCCTTGCTCGGAGTACATACGTCAAACTAAAAGAATTCTAAACAAAATAAAATTACTCAAAACAAAACAATATTAAAGAATGTTAACATACATTTTCACTACCACACCCAGATGTAGTCTCCTCATTTTAACTTGAAACACGGAGTGAGTTTTGTTGGCAGTTGTCTTTGAACCTCACATGTTTTTCAAACAAAGTCATCTGCCTCTGTTAAAGAAGACTGTCAAATGGCAGTTACAGTCAAATTCCAGTTTCCTGAAACTAACCCTAACCTTCACATAAGCACAAACATTAAAGGTAACACTAAACGTAAGGTAAATGTCCAGGACATTAGAACCTCTAGGTTCTCTTTTTGTTCTGAGGGAGATTCACGAGTATAAGGGGAAGAGCGATATGATTTTCTTTAAGCACTATTGTGGAGATTCAGAGTTTCCAGGGCTAAACTGCAAGAAGGAGTGTGATACTGCCTCCAACAGATATTCTTGGTATGTCCATGAAAATTGGAGAGCAGTTTTCTCTGAAACATGTGCCACGTAAGTTCCTGTTTTCCACAACAGGATTACCTATCCCTCCAGAACTCCACCCTTCAGTATCTCTTCCACCAGGCTCTGTCCAATGGTAATTCAAGAACCTTTACAAGAAAACAAAGAGTTACTTAACGGCCAATTAACACTAACAATAAGCCTAAGATTAAACCCTCTAGGGCTTTGAGTTTTCTCTCTTTCTCTTTCAAGTCTTAGGGAGAAAGAAGTGTTAAAGGTACATTGGCAAAACTATTTTTGCTGAGTCAAGATTGTGAAAAATCAGTGTTTCCAGGGTAGTCTTCAAGATAGAGCGGGCTATTTGAGTCCACACATATTCTTTAACTCTGAATGGAAATCGAAATGTGCGTTTTGTTGAGAGTTGATTAGACTGTTAAAATGTCCCTGTTTTTCAAGCCTTTGTCCATCAGGCTTCCTAAACATTACATAAGCATAAAGTAAAGGTCCCACAAACCATAAGCCTATCTCTCCAGGGCTGTCCATTTTTCTCCTTCAGGCCTGGAGATGCACGAGGTGAACAGAAACTGCTTTACATTTTTGCTGAGTCACTCTTGGGGTAGCTCAGGGTTTACAGGCAAAATTTAACACACAAGAGGGAGGTGGATACCAATGGGTATCAGTTGAATTCTCATGATAATTGTAAGGAGCTTTTTGCTGAAGCTTTTCACAAAAGTCCTGTGGCTTTCAGCCCAGAGGCTTCTGTCTGTGTTTCACATGCCTCTGCTAGCCTTGCTTCCAGAAGGCCAAAAAGTAGCCCTCACCGACGCACGACGTTGAATAAAAGCGTAACCATGAATTAACCCTAAGCTTAAACCTCCATCCAGGGCTTTCCAGCCCATACATTTCTTGAAGGAGATGGAACAGTGGAAGGAAAAGAGGAGAGAAATGAATTTACAGAATTTTCACTTTTGGGCTGCATCAGGTTTTCCAAGGCAAACATAGTGAATGAGTTGCATATCTGAGCCCAGGGGTATTCCTTGAACTTCCATCCAATTTGCAATGTGAGCATTGTTGAAACTTGTCGTAGAAATTGACATGTGTCCCTGTATCCGAATTGTCTTTACCCTGTGTGAATCTCGCTTCCTTCGTGTGTGGACATTCCTGAGAATAAGGAAAAGGGTCAAAACCTATTTTTGTTCAAACACTTTTGCTGTGTCACTTTTGTGGTAGTTCAGGTCTTCGGGTCAGACTTGAACAAAGAGTTCGAAATATCAGCTGACGGCTATTGTTGGGCATTTCACGAAAATTGTAGAGTGAGTTTTGTGGAAAGATGCTCTCCACTTTCACACTTTTAACCACAGGCTTGTCTATGTCTGCTTACCTTTCCTGTGTCAAACAGCACTTCCAGGACCCGGACAGGAAGCCGAACCGTTATGTAGCCAAAAATGGAAGCTAACAATAAACCAGTCCTAAGCCTTCATGTCTTTCCAGTCTCTGAGTTTCTCCTTTGTTCTGGAGGGAGATTTATAACTTGACGGAGAGGAGCAAAACGATGTTGCCGAGACAGCGTTAGGAAAATTCCGTAAATCAAGAGCAAGATTAAAGGAGTTGGAAATTTGAGGACAACGATGGGCTTGAATTTTCAGGAAAACTTTAGAATGAGATTTTATGAAACTTGTTCTATAGCTCATCCATATGTGATGTTCACACATTTGTAAGTCTCAAAAGACAAGCTTGTGTTTAGTGGGACAAACTTCCAGAATGCTAAGGAACTTCAAGAAGGACTTGGATTTTGTCCCAAAATTATTATTCTCATTTTAACTTGAAACACAGAATGAGTTTTCTTGGACTTTGTCCTTGAACCTCATACGTCTTTCAAACAAAGTTATCTGCCTCTGTTAAAGAAGACTGTCAAATGGCATATCCAGTTCTCTGAAGCTAACCCTATCCTTCACATAAGCACAAAAATTAAAGGTAACACTAAAAGTAAGGGTAAACCTCCAGGAATTTAGAACCTCTAAAATTCTCTTTCAGTTCTGAGGAAAATTCACGTGTATAAGGGGAACAGCCATACGATTTTCCTGAGGTACTATTGTGGAGATTCTGAGTTTCTAGAGGTAAACTGCAAAAAACAGTGTGATATTGTCTCCAACAGATATTCTTGGTATGTCCATGAAAATTGGAGAGCGGTTTTTCTCTGAAACATGTGACAAGCAAGTGTCCGTTCCACCACAGGATTCCCTGTCTCTCTGGCTCCCAACCCCTCAGTCTCTCTTCAACCAGGCTATGCCCAATGGTAATTTCAGAACCTTTACAAGAAAGCAAAGAGTTATTTAAAGGCCAATTAACACTAACAATAAGCCTAAGATTAAACCATCTAGGGCTTTGCTTTCTCTCTTTCTCTTTCAGGTCTGAGGGAGAAAGAAGAGTTTAAGGGACATTGGCAAAACTATTTTTGCTGAGTCACGATTGTTGAAAATCAGGGTTTCCAGGGCAGTCTTCAAGAGAGAGCTGGCTACTTGAGTCCACACATATTCTTTAACTCTGAATGGAAATCAAAAAGTGCGTTTTGTTGAGAGTTGACTTAGATTGTTGACCTGCTCCTGTTTTACAAGCCTTTGTCCATCAGGCTTCCTAAACATTACATAAGCATAAAGTAAAGCTCACACGAACCCTAAGCCTATTTCTCCAAGGCTGCCCAGTTTTCTCCTTCAGGCCTGGAGATGCACGCGGTGAACGGAAACCGCTTTACATTTTTGCTGAGTCACTCTTGGGGTAGCTCAGGGTTTACAGGGAAAATTTACCACGCTAGGGGGAGGAGGATATAGCCACCAATTGGTATCATTTGAATTCTCATGGCAACTGTAAGGAGCCTTTTGCTGAAGCTTTTCACAAAAGTCCCGTGGCTTTCAGCCCAGAGTCTTCTGTCTCTGTTTCACATGCCTCTGTTACCCTTTCTTCCAGAAGGCCAAAAAATTCCCCTCACCGACACACGACGATGAATAAAAGCCTAACCATGAACAAATCCTATGTTTAACCCTCCATCCAGGAATTTCGAGTCCATACATTTCTTGAGGGAGATGGAACAGTGCAAGGAAAAGAGAGAAACGAGTTTACGGAATTTACACTTTGGTGTTACATCAGGTTTTCCAAGACAAACATTGTGAACGAGTTGCATATCTGAGCCCAGTGGTATTCCTAGAACTGCTATCCAATTTGCAATGTGAGCTTTGTTGAAACTTGTAGAAATTCACATGTGTCACTCTATCCGAAATGTCTTTACCCTTTGTGAATCTCCCTTCTTTCGTTTGTGGAGATTACTGAGAATAAGGAAAATGGCCAAACACTTATGCTGAGTCACATTTGGGGTAGTGCACTTGAAGACTGCCCTGGAAACCCTGATTTTCAACAATCGTGACCCAGCAAAAATAGTTTTGCCAATGTCCCTTAAACTCTTCTTTCTCCCTCAGACCTGAAAGAGAAAGAGAGAAAGCAAAGCCCTAGATGGTTTAATCTTAGGCTTATTGTTAGTGTTAATTGGCCTTTAAGTAACTCTTTGCTTTCTTGTAAAGGTTCTGGAATTACCATTGGGCACTGAAATATCCACTGACAGCTATTATTCGGCATTTCACGAAAATTGTAGAGTGAGTTTTCTGGAAATATGCTCTCCACTTTCACACATTTAACCACAGGCTTCTCTATGTGTGTTTTCCTCTCTTGTGTCAAACAGCACTTCCAGAACCCGGACAGTGAGCCGAACCTTTACGTAGCCAAAAATGAAAGCTAACAAGAACCCAATCCTAAGCCTCCAGGTCTTTCCAGTCTCTGAGTTTCTCCTTTGTTCTGGAGGAAGATTCATAGCTTGACAGGGAGGAGCAAAATGATGTTGCCAAGACAGCATTAGGAAAATTCCCTAAATCCAGAGCAAGATTTAAGGAGTTGGATATTTGAGATTGTTATGGAGCGAGGACCCATCAAAAACCACTGACCCACAAGTCTGCAGAAAAAACAAAGTTTATTGAGAGGGAAAAATGGAAAAGGGGGAAAAGGGGCAGGAAAAGGGGTGAGTTCGAACCCGGGCTACTGCATGACCACGCAGGATCAAAACTGAAGCCCCAAACACAAAATGTACAGGGTTTTTATACAGTTTGCAAACATGGGAACTTTTTTTAAAAGTGGAAAATTTACGAGCAAGGCTGTTCGTTCCAGACACCAGCTATCTGCTCCAGATGTATCTACTAAATTTTACTACTCCTTGGTCATCTTTGCTGTCCAGATACATCTACTAAATTTTACTACTCCCTGGTTGTCTTTATCACCCAGACGTACTGGTTTGTTTTTCGCTCTAGGCCAAAACATGCAGAGTCACTCTGACTCAGCAGGACACACTTCTTCAGAATGACTGAGAGATTCAAAATGGAGTTTCTTAGGTTCAGTTTGTCTGTAACAGAGATCAATGATGTGCTTTGAATTTTCAGGAAAACTTTAGAATAAGATTTTCTGAAACTCGTTCTATAGCTCATCCATATGTGATGTTCATGCATTTGTCAGTCTCAAGAGAAAAACCTCTGTTCAGTGTGACAAACTTCCAGAATGCTAAGAAACTTCAAGAAGGACTTGGATTGTGTCCCCAGAAGTAGTCTTCTCATTTGAACTTGAAATGCAGGGTGAGTTTTGCTGGAAGTTGTCTTTGAACCTCACACGTTCTTCAAACAAAATTATCTGCCTCTGTTAAAGAAGACTGTCAAATGGCATATCCAGGTCCCTGAAACTAACCCTAACCTTCATATAAGCACAAAAATCAAAGGTAACACTAAACGTAAGGGTAAACCTCCAGGATTTCAGAACCTCTAAGATTCTACTTCAGTTCTGAGGGAGATTAATGAGCATAAGGGGAAGAGCGATATGATTTTCTTGAGGCACTTTTGTGGAGATTCAGAGATTCCAGGTGTAAACTGCAAGAAAGAGTGATATATCGTCTCCAACAGATTTTATTGGTATATCCATGAAAATTGGAGAGCTGTTTTTTTCTGAAACATGTGCCATGCAAGTTCCCATTTTCCAACACAGGATTCCACATCCCTCAGGCTCCTGACCCCCCAGTCTCTCTTCAAGCAGGCTCTGTCCAATGGTAATTCCAGAACCTTTACAAGAAAACAAAGAGCTACTTAATGTCCAATTAACACTAACAATAAGCCTAAGATTAAACCCTCTAGGGCTTTGCATTCTCTCTCTTTCTCTTTCAGGTCTGAGGGAGAAAGAAAAGTTTAAGGGACATTGGCAAAACTATTTTTGCTGAGTCACGATTGTGGAAAATCAGGGTTTCCATGCAGTCTTCAAGAGAGCGCAGGCTACTTGAATTCACACATATTCTTTAACTCAGCATGGAAATCGAAGTGTGTGCTTTGTAGAGAGTTGATTTAGACTGTTAACCTGCCCCTGTTGTATAAGCCTTTATCGATCAGGCTTCATAAACATTACATAAGCATAAAGTGGAGCTCACATGTACCCTAAGCCTGTCTCTCCAGGGCTGTCCAGTGTTCGGCTTCAGGCCTGGAGATGCACGAGGTGAACGGAAACCGTTTTACCTTTTTCCTGAGTCACTCTTGGGGTAGCTCAGGGTTTACAGGGAAAATTTAACACGCAAGATGGAGGTGGATACAGCCCCCAATGGGTATCAGTTGAATTCTCATGACAATTGTAAGGAGCCTTTTGCTGAAGCTTTTCACAAAAGTCCCGTGGCTTTCACCCCAGTCTTCTGTCTCTGTTCCACGTGCCACTGCTACCCTTGCTTCCAGAAGTCCAATAAGTAGCCCTCACCGACACACGACAATGAATAAAAGTCTAACCTTGAACTAACCCTAAGCTTAACTCTCCATCCAGCACTTTCCAGCCCATATATTTCTTGAAGGAGATGGAACAGTACAAGGAAAAGAGAGAAATAAATTTATAGCATTTACATGTTTGGGCTGCATCAGGTTTTCCAAGGCAAACATCATGATGGAGTTGGATATCTGATCCCAGTATTATTCCTTGAACTTCCATCCAATTTGCAATGTGACCTTTCTTGAAACTTGTCATAGAAATTGACATGTATCTCTGTATCCGAATTACCTTTACCCTGTGTGAATCTCCCTTCCTTCGTTTGTGGAGATTCCTGAGAATAAGGAAAATGGCCACACACTTTTGCTGAGTCTCTTTTGGAGTGTTACAGAAAATCTGATTCTAAAGTTTTCCTGAAAATTCAAAGCACATCGTTGATCTCAAATATCTAACTCCTTAAATCTTGCTCTGGATTTACGGAATATTCCTAACCCTATCTTGGCAACATCGTTTTGCTCCTCTCCATCAAGTTATGAATCTCCTTCCAGAACAAAGGAGAAACTCAGAGACTGGAAAGACCTAGAGGCTTAAGAATACCCATCGGTGGCTGCATCCACCTCCCTCTTCCGTGTTAACTTATCCCTGTAAACCCTGAGCTACCCCAAGTGTGATTCAGCAAAAATGCAAAGCGGTTTCCGTTTAACTCGTGCATCTCCAGGACTGATGGAGAAAACTGGACAGCCCTGTAGAGCTGGGCTTAGGGTTCGTGTGAGCTTTACTTTATGCTTATGTAATGTTTAGGAAGCCGGATGGACAAAGACTTGTAAAACAGGGGCAGGGAAACAGTCTAATTCAACTCTCAACAAAACGCACTCTATGATTTCCATTCAAAGGTAAAGAATATGTGTGGACCCAAATAGCCCGCTCTCTCGAAGACTGCCCTGGATACCCTGATTTTCCACAATAGTGACTCAGCAAAAAAAAGTTTTGCCAATGTCCCTTAAACTCTTCTTTCTCCTTCAGACTTGAAAGGGAAAGAGCGAGAATGCAAAGCCCTAGAGGGTTTAATCTTAGGCTTATGGTTAGTGTTAATTGGCCATTAAGTAACTCTTTGTTTTCTTGGAAAGGTTCTGGAATTATCATTGGACAGAGCCTGGTTGAAGAGAGGCTGAGGGGTGGGGAGCCAGAGGAATAAGGAATACTGTGGTGGAAAACGGGAACCTGCGTGGCACATTTCAGAGAAAACCGCTCTCCAATTTTCATGGACATACCAAGAATATCTGTTGGAGACATATCACACTCTTTTTTGCAGTTTAACCCTGGAAACTATGAATCTCCACAATAGTGCCTCAAGAAAATCAAATCGCTCTTCCCCTTATACAGGTATGAATATCCCTCAGAACTGAAAGAGAATGTTAGTGGTTCTAAAGTCCTGGAGGTTTACCCTTACATTTAGTGTTACCTTTAATTTTTGTGCTTATGTGAATGTTAGGGTTAGTTTCAGGGAACTGGATATGCCATTTGACACATGCCTTCTTTAACAGAGGAAGATAACTTTGATTGAAAATCGTGTGAGGTTCAATGACAACTTCCAACAAAACTCACTCTGCATTTCAAGTTAAAATGAGAATACTTCTGGGGAAAAAATCCAAGTCCTTCTTGAAGTTCCTTAGCATTCTGCAAGTTTGTCCCACTGAACAGAGGCTTGTCACTTGATACTGTCCAATGTCTGAACATCACATATGGATGAGCTATAGAACGAGTTACACTTTTGGGCTGCATCAGGTTTTCCAAGTAAAACGTCGTGAATGAGTTGCATATCTGAGCCTAGTTGTATTCCTTGAACTTCCATCCCATTTGCAATGTGAGATTGGTTGAAACTTGTAGAAATTGGGTTCTTGTTAGGTTTCATTTTTTGCTACTTTGTTGGGGTCTCGGCCAGCGAGACCCTCACGTGGGGACCTTAGGAAGCGACGAACCTGGATGAAGAAAAGACACAGAGACAGGGAGCAAGACAAATTCTGATCAAACTCCGTTTATTCAAGGCTCAGCCAGCAGTATTTATCTCAGAGCATGAGATGAGGTAGAGGGCACACATTCCATTCCAAATACGGTGTGCT
>PVJH01036999.1:0-18203 GCA_004026705.1 Nesogale talazaci | reverse complement strand
AGGACAACCTTTGACAAGATGGATGGGCATAAGGACTGCCTGGATGGCTCAGACAGAACCATTGCAAGGACGGCAGAGGACTAGCTAGCGTTTCCTCCTACTGCACACAGTGATACTCTGAGTCAGAACTGACTCACGGGCACCTTGACACAACACATTTGGCGGGGGGCACCACTGCCCTGCCCTCTGGTGGGAATGGGAGGCCTAGCCTTGTTCCTGGAGAGCTGCTGTTGGATTTGAACCGCCAAGCCCGTGGGCTGCAGTCCCACACTCAACCACTACGCCACCGGGGTTCAGTCCCCACATTTTTTCATTTGCAACTATTATTAGATAATCTAGGTAAAACTATCTGTAGAAATTTAGCTTCAATGTTTATTAAATTACCAGTCGCTTTAAGAAACATTACAAACCAGAAAGTTTGGGGAAGTTTTGTTGAAAAAGTTACCTTACCTGAGATAGTTGCGGACTCCACTTTGGAGTCCCTTTTGTCAGAACGGCCTCTGCTTTTAAAACTTTCTCTGTTGATGGATTTCCAGGTTCTCCTAAAGGCTTCTAACTTCTACTGTGATCGTGGCGCTCCAGTGAGATGGATACGGGAGCAGTTCTGAAGATGTAACGGATTACATGCTCATTTGTGTGCAGCTTTCTGTTCAAGGGGAAACAGAAGTATTCCTACTTCTCCCCTCCTCTCACCATCAGGGACATGGATGGTTGCCTTGGTGGCATAATCCCTGCCAGACTGCAGCCACTAGCCAGCTCTGACAGGTTGATGTGCATCACACATTCACATCAACTAGTTAGTCCCCAAATCCTCATTATAAATGTAGTTTAAATTGGACCCATTGTGGTGGTGGCGTTACAGGAGTCTTTAAGTCAGTTTTAACTCATAAGGACCCTACAAACGAAGCACGACCCTATCCTGTATCACCCTCATGACCAGTGCCACATTGGAGTCCCTTATTACAGCCACTGTGTCCATGTGTCTCTTTGAGGGACTTGCTCTCTTATCAATGACCTACTTTAAGAAGCATGGTGTCCTTCTCCACTGGTTGGTCCCTCTGGGTAACATGTCCAAAGTGCATGAGATGAAGTCTTACAACTTTGCTTCTAAGGAACCGTCGAACAGTACTTCTTCCGAGATGTGTTTGTTCCTCTGGCAGTCCATAGTGTATTTAATATCTTTTGCTAACACCATATTCAGATGCAAAAATTCTTCTTCGGTCTTCTTTAATCACTGTCCAACTTTTGCATAATTATGAGGTCAAATGCATCTCAATCCTGAAAGTGATATCTTCACTTTTTAACACTTTAAATGACAATTTTACCCTATTCCATAAAACACCACTTCACTTCTTGACTGCTGTTTCCACGTAAAAGGAAATCCTCGACAACTTCAATCTTTTTTTTCCCAGTTATACTGATGTTGCTTTTTGGTCCAGTTGTGAGGGTTTTCTCTTTCTGTAATGTTGAGGGGTAACTGTCCTGAAGATTGCAGTCTTTGCTCTTTATCAGAGACTGCTTCAGATCCCCTTTGCCTTCAGCAAGCAATGTTCTGTCATCTGTATGTGGCAAGTTGTTCGTGAG
This sequence comes from Nesogale talazaci, assembly GCA_004026705.1. NCBI lineage: Eukaryota > Metazoa > Chordata > Mammalia > Afrosoricida > Tenrecidae > Nesogale > Nesogale talazaci. The sequence continues at coordinate 16,619 of PVJH01036999.1, read as the reverse complement.
TCTTTCTCCTATCCTGATGCCATGCTCTTCTTCATGGAATCCCGTTTCTCAGATTATTTATCTAGCACACAAAAGGATACAACCTTGATGCACACCTTTCATGACTTCAAGTCATGCAGTGTGCCCTGTTCTGTTCACATGGCTTCCACCTGGTCTATGTACAGGTTTCACATGAGTACCATTAAGTGTCCTGGACCTCTCGTGGTTCAGTGTCATCATACCTCTTTGTGTTGTCAATAAAACACAAGTCAGTGTCTTTCTGGCATTCTTTCAACCAAGATCCATCTGACACGAGCCATGATGTCCCTCATTTCATGTCCTCATCTGATGCCAATTTTTGGTAGCTCTCTGTTGAGTTAGTGCTTCAATGACTTTTCAATTAACTTGAGCATGTCTTTGCTTGTGTGCAATGTTAATAATATTGCTCGACAATTTCCACATTTTCTTGGGCCCATTCTATTTGGTAAGGGCACAAATATGTGTCTTCTCCAGTCAACTGACTAGTAGTTTCCTGGCACAGAAGAAATGAGATGCGAACACAGCACTGCATAGGTTTGTTGAAATATTTCTTTCTTTTTTTTTTTTAATTTTTTTGGGTTTGTTTTTTTTTGGGGGGGCATCACTGCTCTCTGGTGATGGGAGTAGGAGGCCCAGCCCCACTGCTGGAATTGAACCTCCGTCCCAGTGGGCTGCAGTCCCGCGCACAACCACTACGCCACCAGGGCTCAGCCCCTGTTGAAATATTTCAATAGGTATTCTGTCATCTTCAATAAGGAGCTGTTGCTAATCCCCACCCACCTGGAGGTGCATTGGTCTTTCATCTCTGCTCACACGAGGTGGTGCACCATCACCCACTTTGACTCACAGTGCACTCTAAACCGCCGCTGTCCTAAGCACATTGTTAAGTATCTACAGACAGAGCTTTGAAGAAAGATCAACTGGATTTCACCAGGGCTGGAAAAGTTACTTCAAAATGAATATGACCAGGCAGAATAATGACAGTGACTGTGGCACCTTTTGTGTTCTGCAAGCATCTGGCCCTGTCTCAGGCACTCAGCTTCACCCCGCAGGATGTGCCCAAATTTCGTAGGCAGATCTACAAGGAGCTGTGTCACTGCAAACTCGCTGTGTTTGTTAACTCCATACCCCAAACCCTTTACTGGGCAAGGGAACGTGAGAAATTATGTTCATCTCATAGAAGGAGTAATTTATCCCTTTTGATGATTTTCCTATAGAAGAGTTTCTGTAAGTTTGGGATAATCTGTTTCTTACACTTTTTGTACATAGGAATCACTTGTAAAGCCCCTTCGACCTGGCCATCTCTCTGGTGGTGGTTACATATAACAGTCACAAGTCCATTGGTAGCCGAGTACATATTTTTCCCGGAACTGCCCTTTATGTGGCATGGTACATAACTGCCTATTGCCCTGATATTGTTCATAATATTACTTTTTGAATGATTGCTGTATAACCACATCCCTCTTTCATTTTTTTTTTTGTGGGCATCACTGCTTCTGGTGGTCGTGGGCGCTACCCAGCCACCGCTGGATTTGAACCGCCAAGCCTGTGGGCTGCAGTTCCGCACTCAACCACTTACGCCACCGGGGCTCAGCCCCCCCTCTTTCATTTTTAATATTGAATGTCTTTTCCCCCTTTTAATATAATTTGCCAAAGGCTTTTAATTTTACTTGTAATTTCAAGGAATCTGCTTCTGATTTTATGAATCCTGGATTTTTGTACTTGCTTCTATTTTATTGATGTATGTTATAATTTTTCCCATTGCATTTCCTTAAGTTAACTGTTGCTCCTTAACTAATGTCTTGATTAGATGTATCAATTTGCTTCTAATTTGCAGGACCTTATAGAGCAGAGTAGAACTGCCCGATAGGTTGCTGAAGCTGTAAATCTTTTTTTTTTTTTGGTGGGGGGGGGGGGCCCCGCATCACTGCTTTCCGGTGGTGGGAGTAGAAGGCCCAGCCCCACTGCTGGAATTGAACCTCCGTCCCAGTGGGCCGCAGTCCCGCGCACAACCACTACGCCACCGGGGCTCAGCCCTGAAGCTGTAAATCTTTGCAGAAGCAGAGAACCTCATTGCAATCTCTCATAGGAACTGGTGGGTTCAAGCTGCTGACGTCGAAGTTAGGTCACTAGACTTTTTCTTCTAAGAGCCTCTGGGGGGACTTGAACCTCTGTTTTGGTTTAGTGGCTTGTTTGTTTTAATGTTCCAAGGACTATATGAATTATTTAAAATTTAATTTCTAGTTTAACTTATATTTAGAAAACATGTTCTATATTATAATTCACTGATATTTGCTGAGACTTTGTGCTCTTTACATGGTCAGTTTTTATAAATGTTCCACCTATACTTCAAAAGAATAAGTATCTTCTATACCTTTATCACTTTTGTCTGAGAAAAGAGAGTCTTAAGATTGTACATTTGACAAATTTCTGTTTAAAACATTAAGTATTCTTCATCTAAATTTGATGCCATGCATACTGGTTAAAACTTTTCTTTTGCCTGGTAACCTTCTTTACCCCTGATGGTACTTTCTGCTTTTTAGTCTATTTTGTCTAGAATTAATATAACTGTTGCAACTTCCATTTCCTTTGTACCTTTGTACATTAAAATATTTCCTTTCCCTTAAACTTTCCTTTATCCTTCTGTTTGAGGTATGTCTCATATAAGCAGCATGTAATTGAATTTTTACAGCTAAGTAACATAATTATCTTTTTAAAAACAAACAATAGTACTGTAATTTACAATCAACATGTACATAATTTACCTAGAGCTCAAGAGATTGAGGTTCCAGGTTTCATTCTGCTACTGTGTGACCTTGATTAACTCTTTCAAACTCTGAATCTCAGAAGAAGAATATTCAGCCTTATATTGACTATCCCTCAGAGGCCTTTTATTTTGTCACCCCATCAGTTTTAGGAATATGTTTTGTGACCAGGTGTCTTAAAACCAGATCTGAATTATAAAAACAAAATGTTGGTATAATTTGGTGTAATAATTCAAATTGTAATTGATGTTTAGCATTGGTATTTACCCCTTTGTCATTTAAAACTTTAAGGTTTCATGTTTTTGGAATTTTGTTTCTTTTCTGAGGATAATGTTTTTTTTCTAAACATACTTTACATGATTTTAGGATTATATTTAATATATTTACCTCATGGCTGAGCCCTGGTGGCATAGTGGTTGAGTGGGGGACTGTGACCCACTGGCTTGGCAGTTCAAATTCAGCAGCAGCTCTCCAGGAGCAGGGTTGGGCCTCCCACTCCCACCAGAGGGCAGTGATGCCAAATATATATATATATATATATATATATATATGTGTGTGTGTGTGTGTGTGTGTGTACATATATATTTACCTGAGGTTTCAAATATTTTTCTTTTTCAATAATAATAACTTTTCAATGTTATATTCATTTATATGTATATTTTAGCTTCTTTTTTTGTTTGTTTGTTTGGGCATCACTGCTCTCCGGTGGTGGGAGTAGGAGGCCCAGCCCCATTGCTGGAATTGAACCTCCGTCCCAGTGGGCCGCAGTCCCACGCACAACCACTACGCCACCGGGGCTCAGCTCTATTTTAGTTTCTTTACTTTTTGATTATTCTATTTTCTTTTGATTCCATTTTCTATGACCCTTTTGAAGACCTCTAATATGTATATACATTATAAAATTTATTAATCAGTTTTACTGGTATATAATTCACGTGACATACAATTCAATAGTTCAATTATACTAAGAGTTTTAAAATCATCACCACAATCAATTTTAGAATATTTCCTTCTTTCCTGTACTTATTGTTATTAACTTTTCATTTCCCCTCCTCCAACCTCTGCTACCATGCCTCCAAGAAACCATTAATTCTGTTACTGTCTCTACAGAATTACCTATCTTGGATTTTATACACAAAAAAACATACAAACAACAACAACAACAACAAAACTAACAATAATAAAGTAAAACAGAAAACCTCAATCAAAAAGAAAGCAGAAGATATTTTAAAATACAACAAAAATGGGTCCAAAGGAAGAGCAAATGATAAGTATTAAATTTTAACCGAATTGCACCTGCAGTAATCCACTTTCCAGTGCACTTTACATGATAGCAAGGCTATTCACCTCCTGGTCCATGATCAGAGGGCATTCACCGGAGGCTTAATCCATAGTGACTCTGAAAATGGATTTGGGACTTCCACTGTCATCCATAGCCTCTGTATACCAGGTGTTCACAATTTAGGCTCTGATACCATTCCTTCTGCGGGTTGGGATTTTATTCTTTATAATCCTTGGATAACATAGGCTGGTGTGCTGCGTTCATGTGGATCTAGTTGACGCCCTGCTTTGATGGCTGTTTATTTGAAGACAAGCCTTCTAACACCTCAGACGCCATTCTTTCTGATAGCTGTTTGTCACCCACTTTCTCCATTGTGCTTCGCTATAGCCCGCATACTGTCAGTGATGTCTTCATGAGGGTGAGCATCAAGCAGGGCCATGTCATAGGAAATAACTGGTTTTAGATTAGGGCTAAAATTAAGTACAACCCCACATCCATCTATATACCTATGGTTCCACTTTAACAACTTTCAAGTGTACCTTCCAGCGACATTGTGTTCAAAATGTTGTGCAACTATCACTACTCCCTACTTCCAACACCTTTTCATCACCTCAAACTAAAAATCGGTACCCATTACACAATTCCACTATTTCCTGGCTGACTTCTTACTACTTTTTAATCTCTATACATTTGCCTATTTTAGATATTCATTTAAGTGAGAACATGCACTATTTAGTCTTTGTCTCAGGTTTGTTTCTCTTAGGATACCATTTTCAAGATTCATTCATGCTGTAGCACTTATGGGAATTCATTTCTCTTTGTGGATAATTAATATTTAGTTCTGCATGTCTTAGACTGGGTTCTCTAAAGAAGCAAAACTAGTGAAGCTTATATATGTGCATACAAAGTGCTTTATGTCATGGAAATGTCACATGCATGCAGTATTCCCTTATTCTGTTTCCACAACTGCTTCTTGATCCATGTACAGGTTCTGCATGAGTACAGAAAAGTGTCCTGGAATTCCTGGTCTTCACAAGGCTATCCATAGTTTGCTAAGATGAATACAGTCAAATGCCTTGATTTAGTCAATAAAACACAAGTAAACATCTTTCTCGTATTCTCCGCTTCTAGTCAAGATTCATCTGACATCAGCTTTGATGTCCTCTTCTCTATCTGGCCTAACTTCTAGTAGCTGTCAATGCCCTGTTGTTGATGATCTTCAGTAAAATTTTACTTAGATGTGATGTTCATGATATTGATCTATCACTTAAGCACCCTGTGAATTACTGTTCATTAGAATGGGGATCTCTTCCAGTCAGTCGATCAAGTAGTTGTCTCCCAAATTTCCTGGCATAGACAAGTCAATGTTTTCAATGTGTAGAGGGAGAATGGGGCGGGGCTGAGCCCCAGTGGCGTAGTGGTTGTGCGCGGGACTGCAGCTCACTGGGACGAAGGTTCAGTTCCAGCAGTGGGGCTGGACCTCCTATTCCCACCACCAGAGAGCAGTGATGCCCCCCCAAAAAAAACAAAAAAGAGAGAATGGGGCACTAACCCACCAAAGGGGAGCATATTGTTTATATCTCCAGAGGGAAAGAGGGACCAATGTGAATGCAGCATGATGGCATGGAGCAGGGAGCCAGTGGAGGAGTCTGAGGTTCCAACTTCAATCCCAACTTCATGGACAGCTGCCCCTCCCCCCAGGGGAGTTTGACTTGGAGGACAGCACCGAAGCTGCTGCTTGGGGAGAGAGATATGCCTAACCAGAGCACAGGAGAACAAATGAAGGGGGAGGAAGATAGAATGAAGTACATCCTGGCCACCGAGCCTTGAGGATGATATTCCCACTCAGAACAGCCAATACACAAAGAGGGCCATATGGCCGGCCCCACTATGCAGCAAGGCGTCTCTCGATGACCCACGGCCCTATGGGGTCAACAATGGAGAAGCAGGGTCAGGATTATACCCTGCCTGACCTGACCACACCATGGCAGAACATTAAGGGTGTGCAACAGAACATGGAGTTCCCGAGGGAGTGCCAAGGATATACTTTGGGGCCAGGGTGGCACTCCATCAGATTCAATTGGGGGACACTCCTGGAAGTCAACTAACAAACCTTGAACTATTTACAGGTTGTTTTTTTTTTTTTGGAAGGGGTCATCACTGCCCTGGTGGGATTAGGAAGCCCAGCCTTGCTCCTGGAGAGCTGCTACTGGATTTGAACCACCAACCCTGTGGGCCGCAGTCCCGCACACAGCCGCTATGCCACCGGGGCTCAGCCCAGGTTTTTATTTTTATATTATTTTTATTTTTTAAAATTATTTATACATAGGGCTGAGCCCCGGTGGCGTAGTGGTTGTGCGCGGGACTGCGGCCCACTGGGTTGGAGGTTCAAATCCAGCAGCAAGACTGGACCTCCTACTCCCACCACCAGAGGGCAGTGATGGCCCAAAAACAAAAAAAATTATTTATATATAGGGCTGAGCCCTGATGGGATAGTGGTTGTGTGCGGGACTGCAGCCGACAGGGTTGGCAGTTCAAACCCAGCAGCAGCTCTCCAGAACCAAGGCTGGGCTTCCTACTCCCACCAGGGCCGTGATGCCAAAAAAATTATTTATATATATCTTATGGACATTGGGTTTTTTGGTGGTTGTTATCCTCATTTTATTTTCTTTGGTTGCTTCATCTTATGATGCTTTGCTATTTTTTATACATATTGCTATCTCTGCAGATCTATCTAGATAAGATAGGTTAGATAAACAGTCTGGAGGAGAAAACAATGGGACTGATGGTTTGGGTTGTGGGGTAGGGGTGTGGGGAGGGGGGGCCTTGGAAGATGAGGAGGAAGGGGAAAGGAGGGGGTGTTGACCAACCCAGGGATAATGGAACAAGTGATTCAAAAATCAGTGACAAGCTGGGTGTGAGAGGCCTGCCTGATAGAGATTGATCAGGAATAATGTAACAGAGAAAATACTGAAACCCAAATGGAGGCTGAGTATGATAGTGGGACAAGAGGAAAGTACTAGGGGGTAAAGGGCATTTATAGAAGTCTAAATACAGGCATGTGCAAAGGTACACATATTTATATATGATGATGGGGAAAAAGATCTATGTACACATAGGGTTAGTGTTAAGACAGCAGATGTACTTCCTCTCAAGTACTTCCTCAATGCAAGAACACTTTGTTCCATTAAATTGGCATTCCATGATGCTCACCTTCCCAACATGATCACTGAAGGCAAATGGGTGCATAAGTAAAAGTGGTGAAGAAAGCTGATGGTGCCCGGCTATCAAAAGATGTAGTGTCTGCGGTCTTAAAGGCTTGAAAGTAAACAAGTGGCTATCTAACTCAGAAGCAACAAAGCCCACAAGGAAGAGGCATGCCAGTTTGTGTGACCACGAAGTGTCAAAGGGATCAGTTATTAGGCTTCAAAGAACTAAAAATTATATCATTATAAATGAGGAGAAGTACAGATTAGGGACCCAAAGCCCATCAATAGGTGAAGTGACATCCCTTACAGAGAGATCGCAGGGAAGAGACAGAGTAGCAACAATGAAGTTGTCCTCTAGTTCTTAAATGCTTCCTTCACCCACAACCATGATCCCAATTCTACCTTACAAATCCAACTAGTCGAGGGGATGTACACTGATATGGATAGAAGCCAGAAACATGGGAAATTCAGGACAGATGATTCTTTCTGGACCAGTGGTGAGAGTGGTGATACCAGGAGGGTGGATAGAAGGTGGAGTAGAAAGGGGGAACCAATTGTAGGGATCTACCTATAACCTCCTCCCTGGGGTACAGACAACAGGGATGTGAGTGAAGGGACGCATCAGTCTATGATATGACAAAATAATGATAATTTGTAAATTAGGGGTTCATGGGGAGGAGAAGGGGGAAGGGAGGGGAAATATGAGGAGCTGATACTGGGGGCCTATGTGGAAGGAGGATGTTTTGAGAATGATATGTCAACAAATGTGCAAATGTGGACTGCTTACAATAGATGTATGTATTGACCATGACAAGAGTTGGATGACCCCCCAATAAAATGATTTTTTTTAATTACAAAAAAAATTACAATGAATATGTCATCAATTTCTGAAGCTAATGCTTTGGCCAATGCTTTCAGTGCAACTTGCACTTCTTCCTTCAGTACCATTCTTCCTTATTCATATCCTGCTTCCTAAAATGGTGGTATGTTGACTAGTTCTCTTTGATACAATAACTGCATGCACTTCTTCCATCTTCTTTAGATGCTTCCTGCATCAAATCTGTTTTTAAATTTGGTTGGATATACTCAGGGTTATATTTTGGCTTTCATGGGCTTGCTTACATATTCTTCAATTTCAACCTAAACTTACACAAGCAATTGATGGTCTTTTCCACAGTTAGGCCCTGGTTTTATCTGCTGATATAATTTCCTCCTGCACATGTTGTGAGTGCCTTCTCTCCTGCCTTCTTTCTGGAGACATCCACATGTATAGTCATTGTATGTGTTGCTGAAAAAGGACATTTGCAATGAAGAAGTCCTTAGTCTTGCAAAATTTTATCAGGCAGGCTCCATCTTCATTCTATCACCAAGGGCATATCTTACAACTACTATTTCATTGTCTTTGTTTCCAACTTTTATATCCCAATTGCCAATAATTATCAATGCATTTTGATCACGTTTGACCAATTTTAAATGGAAGATGTTGGTAGATTCTTCAATTTATGCTTTATTTGTTGGTGCTGAAATTTGAACAATAGTTGTAATGATTGGCTGAGCCCCGGTGGCATAGTGGTTGAGTGCAGGACTGCGGCCCACTGGCTTGGCAGTTCAAATCCAGCAGCAGCTCTCCAGGAGCAAGGTTGGGCCTCCCACTCCCACCAGAGGGCAGTGATAATCTCCCAAAAACAAAACTAAACTAAACAAAGCAAACAAACAAATAGTTGTAATGAATGGATTTCCTTGAATGTGGGCAGACATACTATCACAGGTAGCATTGTACTTGTAGATTTTTAAATATCTTTTTAAACAATATAATTCCATTCCTCTAGACCAGTGGTTTTGAACCTTCCTAAGGCCATGAGTCTTTAATAACTCATGTTGTGGTGATCCCCAACCAAAAAATTATTTTCACTGTTACTTCATAATTATAATTTTGCTGTTATGAATCAAGTGAAGGGTCACCACCCACAGGTTCAGAACCACTGCTCTAGACTGTTTCACTCTTCATGATTTCTGATACAAAATGACCAATATCAGTTCATTTCAGCACACTAATGCCTAACATATTGATCTTTCTGCATTCCATTTTTAATTTCTAATTATCAGTTGATGTTGGCAGCTGTTTCTTTTCATTTAGGGTTATGCAACACCATCATAGAAGGTTCTAAAAGCTTTATTCCTGCTGAGTCTACTCCGTCTGTGTCATTATTGACTCTACTTTGAGAACACAGCTCTTTTTCAGTGCCTTCTGACTGGATAGCTTATCTTCTGGCATGATCTCTAACAATGTTTTGCTTCTATTTCTTAAATTTTGTCTCTCTGGCAATATTTTTGTTTGTTTGTTTGGGCATCACTGCCCTCAGGTGGTGGGAGTAGGAGGCCCAGCCTTTGCTCCTGTGGAGCTGGAATCGAACCTCCATCCCAGTGGGCCGCAGTCCCGCGCACAACCACTACGCCACCGGGGCTCAGCCCCTGTCTGGCAATATTTTGATGAGATACATATGGTCTCATTAGTTAATTCCTCTGAAGCAGACACTTTGTTCCTTCTTTGTAGTCATAGTCTGGACATTCTGATAAGGTGTGTTCATGTTGGGTGACACTGCTGGCATTTGAAAGAGCAGCAACACTGCTTCCATCATAACCAGCAACAACACACAAGCCATCACACTACAACAAACTGAAAGACTGGTGGACTGAGTATGTAGCTATCTATGGTTTTTCATGTAGGGTTTCATATATCATGTTGTTTTTTTTGTTTGTTTTTTGGTGGCATCACTGCCCTCTGGTGTTGGGAGTAGGAGGCCCAGTCTTGCTATTGGATTTGAACCTCCAACCCAGTGGGCTGCAGTCCCGCGCACAACCACTGTGCCACGAGGGCTCAGCATCATATATCATGTTTTATCATTTTCTTTTAATCCAAGTTACTTGAGTGTTTTTAATTATGAAGGGTGCTGAATTCTATTAAAATTTCCCCCTGCATAAATTGAAATCATATTGCTTTATTCTTTGTTCTAGTCATATGGTATATTACATTGATTATTTTACTTTTGTTGAACTAGCTGTGCATTCCTGTGCTAAATCTCACTTGGTCTTGATGTATAATCCTTCTCATATGCTGTTGGATTCAGATTGACAGTATTTTATTTTGAGTTTTTATATGTACAGCTTATCTAATTTTTTTTGGCATCACTGCCCTCTGGTGGTCGTGGGAGCTACCCAGCGCTGCTCCTGAGAGCTGCCACTGGATTTGAACCGCCAAGCCTGCAGGCTGCAGTCCCGCATTCAACCATTCATGCCACTGGGGCTCAGCACCAGCTTATCTAATTTTTAACTTCTATATTGATGCTACAATCTAAAAATTTCACAACATTAATCAGAAATCATACCATTTTACATGAATTATTTCTAAATAAATCTATGGATCTCGTTGTTAGCATCTCCAGCTGAAGAAGGAGCAGTGATAGCTAGATTTACACTTTTGTTACCTTATTTGGTCAACTGTTTGGTATCTTATTTGGAGCCCGATTTTGCTATTAAATCCACGAGAAAGAAAGAAGTCACATTCTTTCTGACTCTGGATCTTCTTTCCCTTTACATTCCCCTTAACCCCCCTTTTTTTTCCCTGCATTTAAGCATCAACTGTGAAAAAAGCAGATTCTGTGTCTAGTTTCTCAGTTTATCCAGGGAACAGTAGAATTCCGCCTTAGAATTAGTATACAAACTAACTTTTGTCTTTTAATTGACAAGCTTAAACCATGTACATGTATTGGCATCACCGCTATATTTGGACTGTTCCCACCTATCTTATCTTGTGCTTCTTATTTATACTTATTTTTCCATGCTCCTCCTACCTCCATTCTTAAGGATTGATTTTCCTTATTTTCTTTTCCCACTCCCATTCACAGATGCTCTGAACAGGAGACATTTGTAGAATGTTTTATTATTGTCATAACAATTCTCTGGGTGATTTGGAAGAACTCTAGTGATCTTGAAATGCACAAGAAAATTCCTTACATTAAGAAAGAAGTAAAAAGGGCTGAGCCCCGGTGGCGTAGTGGTTGTGCGCGGGACTGCGGCCCACTGGGATGGAGGTTCAATTCCAGCAGTGGGGCTGGGCCTCCTACTCCCACCACAGGAGAGCAGTGATACCCCCCCCCCCCAAAAAAAAAGAAAGAAGTATTATATCCTGAACAGCTATTGAAAGTCCTGCCAGATATTAATGGGAAAAAAAATACCTGTTAATACTTTTCTAAGCTTAACCCCATTTTACAAATGAATCTGAAATTTGAGTTTATTTGTTTCCTTTTGGGCATGGACTTAGTATACACTGACATCTCCAGTACTACCGACTTGGGAGATACAGTATATCATTCACTTCTCAGGACATTTCACATTATGAAGAAGTCTTGTGTGGCACAGATATCATAATCAGTTTCAGGTTGTAACGTGTATGGTAACTATCTGTATAGGTAGGAAGCCTCGTGGTTCAGTGGGTTATGTATTTGGCTGCTAATTACGAAGTCAGCAGTTTGAGACCACCAGTCACTTTGCGGGAGAAAGATGGGACTTTCCACTCCCATGAAGAGTTACAGGCTCTTAAACAGAGAGAGGCAGTTGTGCTCTGTCACGCGGGGTCGCTGTGAGGGGACCTTGCTCCATGGCCGAGTTCATGTGTAGGTACGAGCATCTGCCCGCTTCATTGTTTCCTATTACACACACGCTCTCCTTACTGACAGGGTGTGTTTCCAAAGACCAGGTTGTTATGCAAAAACCAGTCTTGGGCTGAGCCCCGGTGGCACAGTGGTTGTGCGCGGGACTGCGGTCCACTGGGATGGAGGTTCAATTCCAGCTCCACAGGAGCAAAGGCTGGGCCTCCTACTCCCACCACCAGAGGGCAGTGATGCCCAAAAAACATAAACCCAAAAAACAAACAAACCAGCCTTACACCAAGATTGATGAGGACGACAGCATTACAAAACTGAAAGATTATATTATTATATAATTACCAAACCACTGAGACTCATAGTCCAGCCAAAGAAAGAGACACTGTCACCATCACAGCCGGTGCTGCTCTCCTCTTCTACCTCAAGCTAAAGATCATTAATGCATAAAATGACTGGATAGGTCCTTTTACTATTGTTATAAATGCAAACTGTGGAATAAACATATATTTGATAAGTGAGGAATAGGTGTATTAAACCACCGCTAGCATTTACATAATCTATATGTGATATAAATACTTTTATTACATATCTGTTATACACTTTGGGTAGCACAAATATTTAAGTACTCAACTACATGGCAGCGTGAACTTACCCAGAGAAGCCTGGAAGATAGCTTCACAATCTGCTTCTAAGAGGTTACAGCCTAAAGAATCAGAACTTTCTGCACACACGGGACTGCCAGGAGTCGGAACTGACACAAGAACAACTGATAACAAGCTCAATCTTTGGTGTTAAAACTACTACTATTTAATATTTTAGTATATGTGCTGCCGAAGTGAGCACACCTATTATTATCTAAATGAGGACAGTATATACATTATACATTATGTGTCTAGATAGAATTTCATTTCAGGAGAGGTAAGCAGAGGAGTATTATAAAGTAGGTGGCTTCTGAAAGTTCATGGAAAAGTGAAATGAAAAGATAATGGAACTTTTCCACCAACTTTTGAAGCCCCCTCATATTTGTATATGTAAAGAAACTGGGGGTCTTATATGCTTAAAAAACAAATATTAAGATGCACTAGTTACTGATTTCTATGCAGCAGATGACCTCAAAATAGTTTTGGCTTTAGAAAGCAGTACATACCCATCCTTCTTGTATTTTCATTTTCATTTCTTGTAGTTCATTGAAGTTGAGGCCAGCTCGCCCAAGAATTGGGGCTTCGTCATTTGGAACCGGGACTTCAGACACCTCAAGCCTTGTCAGGGCTCACGTCCACGGCTGACAAGTTGGTGTGGGCGGGGGGAGGTGACTTTGGCTACTCTGCCTGTGGGCCGCTCCGCAGGGCTGAGAGTCCGTCCTCGCGCCCGGCAGACAGCCTCCCCCAAGGGGAGGAACGTGGATGGAAGCCGTGGTGTCTCTCATGACCGAGCCTTAGAAATGGCACAGTTGCTTCTTTGCACTCTGCTGTTGACATGGGAGTCCGAACTCCACGTTGAAGGAACTGAACGCGGACACCTGACAGGGCACGAGGCTCCCTGGGAGCGCTCCTGTCCTTGCTGCCAAAGCACTGTACCAGGGTCAGCGATGGCGCCACCAGGGACGCACTGTGAGGACCCACTCACTCGCAGCACTGCCGCTGGGTCAATGTCCACTGGCCGTATGGAACAGAAACGTTCCCGTAACTCCTCGAGGTACTTGAGAGCCCCGCCTTCTTCCTGTGCACTAGCTGGTGACTCCGGGGGGGAGGGGCCGCCAGAGCAGCTATCTATACTTTATCCTGGATTATGGCCTCGAGTACAAAAGCTTTTCATTGCTAGAGGGGTGCTGGGTAAATTTTCTTTTTTTCAAAAGGGGGCAATAGACCACCTAAGTTTGGGAACCTCTGGCTATAGATGTTTGGGTGTTAGACATGCATTTCTCTCTCTCTCTCTCCTTTTAGTGACCATCTCTTAGTTCTGGAGGGCTGTTATCATAGCGAGAGTGGGTGGCTTTAACAAACAGAAACTTCTTTCATAGTTTAGAAAGTTAAAAGTTTGAATTCCTCAATGTTGCCGAGATCTCAGGTACCTACTTAAAAGAAGACTTGCTGTGCTTTGGGCGGCGTTTCTAGGTGTTTTGTTTTCACGTCTGCGTGGTCTGTCACAATGCCCCATGTCCTTGCTTTGCACAGGGTGCTCTTGATTAGAAATCAACCTGATTTTAAATGAAGCAGATCTTTCCCAAGCCGCAGTCCTATAATTAGCCTTGATTCGACTTGGTTCTTTCTCAAGTCTCTCTAATCACACATTTACAGGTTGTTTCTTTAGAATTCTCCAGATGACTCAGCACACCTTTTAGTGGACCATTTTCTTGAGGAGATGCCAGGAGGATGGGGAAAGGAAGAAGCCTGGCATCTAAACCAGGGCTCATTAACCTTACCCTCCAGTTGGAATGCCACTAGAACTGAGTGTACATCACTCATGTCATTCTATCCAAAAATATTTTAAAAGATGCAAGCAATATCCAAATACCTTTGTTCAAGAACAAAAGATTATATCTTTCATGTTTCAAAAGAATCTTTCAAAAGATAAAATAAAGGGGCGGAGCCCCGGTGGCATAGTGGTTGTGTGCGGAACTGCGGCCCACTGGGATGGAGGTTCGATTCCAGCTCCACAGAGCAAAGGCTGGGCCTCCTACTGTCACCACCTGAGGGCAGTGATGCCCCCCCCCCCAAAAAAAACAAAAACAAAAAAAAAATCATTCCTTAAAAAAAAAAAATCTTTTCAACCTTGCTCTTTTCTAGAGCTGTCCGTGATCAGCATTTGAGAGTATCTTTTTGTTTTGTTTTGGTTTGTTTTTTTGGGGGGCATCACTGCCCTCAGGTGGTGGGAGTAGGAGGCCCAGCTTTTGTTCCTATGAGCTGGAATTGAACCTCCATCCCAGTGGGCCACAGTCCCGCGTACAACCACTACGCCACCGGGGCTCAGCCCTTTACAGTACTATTTTTTTTTTCTTTAAAAAAAATTTTTTTTTTTTTAGGCATCACTTCCCTGGTGGTGGGAATAGGAGGCCCAGTCTTTGCTCCTGTGAGCGGGAATTGAACCTCCGTCCCAGTGGGCCGCAGTCCCGCACACAACCACTATGCCACCGGGGCTCAGACCCTACAATACTATTTCAATACATTTTCTTTCCTCTCTACATGATAAGGGGGCTTCAAAAAGTTTGCGGATAATAGTACTTTTTGAAGCCTCCTTGTATAGACCTCTAGATATTTTCATTGTACACAAATGATTCCTCTTCACTTTATAGGTTTCACTTACTCAGTGTTACCAAGTCAATCCCAACTGGTTGCGGCCCTCTGGGATAGGGGAAACTTTCACCTTCGGGTTTCTGAGAATGTAGTCGATGGGAGTAGGCAGTCTCATTCGTCTCCCCCAGACTGAGGGATGGTTTGCACTGCAGACCTTGTGGTTTGCAGCTCAGTGCATAACCCACTTCACCACCGTTGGGCTGCTAACTGCAAAATCAGCAATTTGATTCCACCAGCCACTTCTTGGGAGAAAAATGAGGCTGTCTAATTCTGTAAACAGTTAGTCTTGGAAACACACAGGGGAAATTCCACCCTGTCCTATAGAGGCACTATGAATCAAAATCAATTCAATATCAAGTTTTTCATTTTATAGGAAAGAACTTATAAAATGCATAGATAAGTTGGACTCTACTGGAAGAAATGTGAAGTCAAATTAATTGGCAAAATCTGACTGAAAAAATCATTTATTAAAATTCTACTATGTGGGCTGAGCCCCGGTGGCGTAGTGGTTGTGCGCGGGACTGCGGCCCACTGGGATGGAGGTCCGATTCCAGCTCCATAGAGAAAAGGCTGGGCCTCCTACTCCCACCACCTGAGGGTAGTGATGCCCCCCCCTAAAAAAAATTCTACTATGTACAGTATTGGTTTCCACTCCATCTGGAATGAAAGACAATGAGGGAAATCAAAGCTTGGAAGAAATGAGTCCACATGGTCTCATCAACCCTGAACCTAGAAGTAGATGGTGCCCAGTTTCCACTCTCATTCTGATCAGGGCAACAGCACTGGTGTTGTGAGGCACGTGCCAATCAGCTCTGACTCACCTGATCCTCACAATTGTTTTGTATGGAGTCACTGCGACAGCCACTGTGCCAATCAAATTCCACCGAGGGTCTTCTTCTGCACTGCCCTACTTTACCAAGCATCAGGTCTGTGGTAGTTACATAATATGGTGCCAAGTTGAGAGGATGATGAGTGAAGGAGTGGAGTCTGGTCCATCAATCAAAATATAACCCATGTAGCTGAGCCCTGGTGGCGCAGTGGTTGTGTTGCAGGACTGTGGCCCACAAAATTGACGGTTCAAATCCAGCAGCAGCTCTCCAGGGACAAGGCTGGGCTTCCTATTCCCACCACGGAAGTGGTGCAGAAAAAAAAATAACTAATGTGGCCTCTGTGTGGGCCTGGCCCTCTCCAGAGAATTCTGGGAACTATTTTTTCTGCTTGGAGGCAGGAGACACTCTGTCTTGGCTCACTCCTTAGGAAACAGTACAGCTGACAAGACACAGGGAACTACGTCAGTGCCCTGAGCTGGAGAAGCCACCCGGACCTCCCCCGATGCCACCAGACCTCTGGAGCTGGAGAAGCCATGTAGCAAAAGACCCGTCAGGCTG
>PVJH01036998.1:0-18319 GCA_004026705.1 Nesogale talazaci | reverse complement strand
ACATACAATCAAGGTTCCCAGGGGAGGAAGGGGGTTAAAGGGAGCTGATACCACAGGCTCAAGAAGAAAGAAGATGTTTTGGAACTGATGATGGCAGCAATTGTACGGCTGTGCTTGATCCGGTTGGATTATGGACTGTCGTATCTGTAAGTGATCCCAATAAAATGATCAAAGAAGGAAAGAATGTGGGGATTAACTCACAAGATGAACGAACTTGGGGCGCCGGGGAGAGACGAGAGAGGCGTGCAATGGCTGGTAAGCGCAGAGGAGGTGTGAGTCTGAGCGAGGGGTAATCACTCACACTAGAAGTATTTGCCGCGACCGCCAGGTCACGTTCTGGAGCTGCTGGAACCCCAAGGTGGCTGCCGATCGATCGAGTCGTCCCCGTCCCCGTCCGGGACAGAGGAGGCAGAGGTCACACAGCTGACAGGTAGCCGCAGGGAAAGCCGGCCAAGAAGAGGGGCGCCCGTGCCCCAGCCTCCTACCCTTCCTGCTTGCCAGACAAGGCGGCTGCGGCTGAGACACCTATCCGACTTCACCGCCCAGTCTGTCGGCCGAGCCCCGCACCTCGGCCCTTTGCCCCCGGTTCCTGGCCTGTCTCCAGGAGAGCTGCCCCGTGCTGGACGCACTGCAGGACGGTCGCCTGAGAAAGAGCCCACGTCCTGGACGACGCCCGGGGCCCGGCGGCAAGTTGAGGCCTCAGTCAAGGGCTGGAGATCCCTCAACCTTCCCCTGGGGAGGAGGTGCTGCGCCCTGGCTCCCGCATCTGTGCCCCCAGGGGCTGAGAAGAGACCCAGCAGAGCAGGCCCAAAATGCCACACTGGTCACTTGCACCTCTGTGCAAGGGGCGCCGCAGGGCTGGCCTGGCATCTGTGCCTTGTGCTCCATGCTCACCACCCCAAGGGTCGGCGGTTCGAGCCCTCCCCCGGGTTCTGGGAATCAGTCTCCATAAAGATGGCCAAGGAGGTGCCTGTCCGTCGGCCACTCATGGGGTTGGAGGGGCCAGCATCTATTCCCGGATCTGTTCTTGTCTCTCCAGGAGGGACTTGATTGAGGGACACCGGTCCTACTTGTTCTGTCCAGTGAATGGACCCAAACCCACTATGCACATAGTCACGTCAAGAAGCCATTTGTGACTGGCACCCCCACCCCGTGTGGCCCTTCCCTCCCAGGTGCTGACATGTTCTGCCTGTTCTAGCCCCGTCTGAGCCCCGCGTGGACACAGCTCAGTTCTCGTTGAGGTTCGGCTGTAGTGCTGGGTGTCCCTCAGGAAGATTCATGCTCACTGCTGTTTAGAAGGCCACGGTGGACACAGACAGGACAGGGGGGCCTCCCGGGCTTCCCAGGGTGGTGCACAGTCGGGAGGCGGGCTCCCACAGCCTTGCCCCTGGTGTGGCGGGGGGGCTCGACGCGCCACCTTTCCCTGACACCTGAGCACCGCCTAGCCTGCGGGCCGAGGGCTCCTGTGTGCACGAAGGCCACTTTAAAAATCTGTTCTACTACGGATGTTTGGATCGTTCCAGATTTTGATGTGTGTGAGACTGGCTGGTCCCAGTGTTCATCTCCGGCATGCGCATTTCTCTGTGTGTCTGCCATGCTCAGCTTCTGCAGATGGCTTCTTGCAGAGGCCGTCACGTCTTTACGCTCCCCGAAGTGGCTCTCCCACATGTAGCGTGTGAGTGTGTGTGTGTGTGTGTGTGTGTGTGTGTGTGTGAGCTATTCTGAGGTAGTGGCACATGGTGGTTTTAATTTGGATTTCCTGATGACTAATGAGGTTAAGCACATCTTTGGGGACTTACTGGCCCTTTGGTTATCCTTGTTTGTCCTTTTTTAAAAATTTTAAGTGTCTCACTCTTTTGGCCGTTACAGAAATTTTTTTATCTATCCTTTTTTTCCTTGTTATAGAAATTCTTTATTCTGGATACAAGTTCTTGGCCAGATAAAGCCTAAAAACCAAGCCCCCAACTGTCGGGTTGATCTGACCGCTGACCCCTGTAGGTCAAGAGCACCTCATCATCAAGGTTCCCGGGGCCACGGCGACCGCATCGCCCCCCCACCCCCCTGCCCCGCCGTGATGGGTTTGAACTTCAGACCTTTCCGACAGCAGCCCATGCCTAACCCACGGTGACACCAGAGAGCCTGGTCAGCCAAACACGTTGCAGATCTCTCCTCTGGGGGTCACATTGTAATTATTTCAGTTATAGCTGTCGACAAACCATTCCCACTCACAGCAACCCGATGACGGGTTTTCAAAGTGGGGGGTCTCAGGAGCAAATGGCCCCCTCTTCCTCCTGCAGAGTGGCTGCTGGCAGCAGTCCTTTAGTTTGGATATAGTCCAATTTACCACACTGTTCTTTCCTGATGAATTCCTTTGTGTTTCCGAAGAAATCGCTGTCTACTCCAGGGTCAGAAAGACCTGCGGGGGGTGGGGGTGGGGTGGGCCTGTTCCTTGTTTTGCTTTTATCCAAAACTTTAGGATCACCGCTTTCTTATTTAGAACTGCTAGCCCTCCAGAATTGCGTTTTGTATTTGGTGTGAGGCAGGGGTGCAGATGTGCTTTCCTGGGTGCAGACCCAGTGGACCCAACACCACTTGTTGTGGAAAGACCACCCCCCTGCCTGGAGGAGGCCTTTGTCCTGAGCCCCGGGATCTTGTGCACGTGATCTCGCACGCGTGGATCTGTTTTGGATTCTCTCATCTTTCAGTTGGCCAGTGTTTCCACCTTTCCACCGAAACCATACTGTCCTGAGTGCTGTCGCTTCATTGTTGGTCTCGATATCTGGTACTTACGCTCTCTAGAGTTCTTCATCTCCAAGAGTAGCTTGACTAGTCTCTTGTGTTCCCATATAGGTTCGTGGTGGCCGGAACATCTTGCAGGTGTTTATTTCATCCTATAAAATTTAGAATGACTGGGCTGAGCCCTGGTGACGTAGTGGTTGAGTGTAGGACTGGGGCCCCCTGGGTTGGTGGTTGAAATCCAGCAGCAGCTTTCCAGGAGCAAGGCTGGGCCTCCTACTCCCACCAGGGCAGTGATGCCCACAAAAAATTAATTAATTAATTAATTAAAGTTTAGAATGGCTTTGGGGCTGAGGCCTGGTGGCATAGTGGTTGAGTGCGGGACTGCGGCTCACAGACTTGGTGGTTCAAGTCCAGTAACAGCTCTCCAGGAGCAAGGCCGGACCCCCTACTCCCACCAGGGCAGTGATGCCCCCCCCAAAAAAAATTAGAATGACTTTGTCAGTTTTCATAAGAAAGCCTATTGGACTTTTGATTGAGACTGTGGCAACTCCAGATTAATTGAGAAAGAAGAAATCCCTGTACAATACTAAGGGAACTATGAGTAGCCTTGTAATTCCTCAGAAGTTACCACCTAAAGTCAACAGCTGCATCTTATTTATTTTACTCCCCCCATATAGCATATTGTTTACCTGTTCTTGTTAAAGATCACGGAAACCACAAACACTTCAGCGTGACGCTTCAGAATATACTCTCCTGTCGCCGCAATTCCACTGCCCTACCCTGGGAAATTCATATTTCCCTAACTTTAGTCTCCAGCCAGATCTCTCCATCTGCTTTCCAAATATCTTTTTTATTTTGTTTTGTTTTTTGGGGGGGCATCACTGCCCTCTGGTGGTGGGAGTAGGAGGCCCAGCCTTTGCTCCTGTGGAGCCGCTGCTGAAATTGACCCTCCGTCCCCGCGGGCCGCAGTCTTGTGCACAACCACTACGCCACCGGGGCTCAGCCCTCCAGATATCGTTTGTTGCCCATGGTTGGCGTTGTTTTTCTTGCTTCCACAACAGTTGAGGGTCGTGGGTAGCTTTTGCTTGTTAAGCCTCCAGCATCTCTCAAGACCGCGTTCCCCTCTCCTCACTGGGCGACGTGGACTGAGTGTGGACAGCATTCCAGTGGTCTCGTAGGTGTCCCGCCTTCTGCGTTTGTCCCTCGGTGGTGTTAGGTGCTTGGTTCCTTCGTTCCCCGAACCTCCTGTGAGTCAGGCTCCCTCTGACCCCAGGAAGCCTCACCCTCCTTCCCAGGTTGGCCTTCTCTGCTAGCCCCGCTCCCCTTGGGGAGCTGCCGGGCAGAGCCCGCCCAGGCCAGGCACGGAGCAGAAGCTCAGCGTGTGGAAGCCGTTCTCACTGTGGGCCTCTGCTTAGGCCAGGGCAAGGCCCTCCTGCCCCCGCGCCGGGGCTCCTGGCTTCGTGCTGGCTGGAGCCATCCCTGTCTCCTCTCACTGCAGACAACACAGGCAGCTCCACGTACCGGCCGCCGCCCCGGACGCGGGAGGTGATGATCAACGGGCAGATGGTGAAGCTGAAGTACTGCTTCACCTGCAAGATGTTCCGGCCGCCTCGGACCTCGCACTGCAGTGTCTGCGACAACTGTGTGGGTGAGGAGTGGCAGGCGGGGGTCTGGGAAAGACCAAATCCCGGGCATGATTGGCAGAGGGGGAGGCGGGACAGGAAGTCCCTGGACAGCTGTGCAGGGTCTGCATCTGCCCGGAGGTGGACTGGGGTGCCTCTCGGGCAGCTCTGAACCCCGTCTCCCAGGCCTCAGCCTGGTCCCCGAGAGGCCTGTCTTTCTGGAAACTGGGGCTGGAGGTGCCATCTTCCAGATGAAGAGAAGACCTCGCGGCCTGTGGACAGGCTATGATCACATCGGCAGGGTTTGGGAGGGACAAGAACCGGGCGGC
Organism: Nesogale talazaci; assembly: GCA_004026705.1. Classification (NCBI taxonomy): domain Eukaryota; kingdom Metazoa; phylum Chordata; class Mammalia; order Afrosoricida; family Tenrecidae; genus Nesogale; species Nesogale talazaci. Next base: position 13,629 of record PVJH01036998.1, on the reverse strand, counting down.
TCGGAGTTACGCTGCAGAGGTGGCAAGATTGTGACCCGGGTGGGGATCCTGGCTCCAGCCCCACGGCTTGCAGCAGTTGCTGGGAAACCAGTGTTTGGTCCCCTCTCTTCGTCCTCCAGAGGCTGCGTGGCTCCAGCGGGGATGGCAGGTGGGCCCCTGGGAGGTGCCTGGGAGAAATACCATGAGCGGAGCCGGGTGAGCTGTCTGCTGTGGACTGTGCACAGCTCCCAGGGCAGTGAGCTCAGGGCGCCCCAGGCGGGAGCAGCAGGGAACACCCCATGACGGCAGCAGGGGAACTGGTGACTCAGGGGCCCCACCCGCCCTGGGAGGGCCTGAGCCCCACAAGGAACTTGTGACGGTCACCCCACAGGGAAGGTGGCTCAGCAGTCTGGGTGTGCACCCACCCCTTGCCTTGGGACACAGCACTGCCGGAGCTCCGCCCTCCAGCCCTGCCTGGTGGTGGGTGCTGCTGCCCCAAGAGTTCTCAGAGTGGCTCAGCTCCTCCCCGACAGCCCTCCCCGACAGCCCTGACTCAGAGAGCAGAATGTGGGGTCCTGGGCTGTTGGTTTGTGGCCCGGATTGTCCTTTCTGTGGGTCTTTTCTGGACTGGGCCCTGGGCTCCCGCGTGGTAGGCAGCCAGCATGACTCCCACCCAGGGGAGGTCCAGCGGGGGTCGCTGGCCACCTCCTCCGGGACAAGGACATGCATCAGCACAGTCAAAGTGCTGCCCAGGCAAGAGGGGCAGGTGTCGGGCCCCCACCCAGCCTGGGTCGGAGACAGTCTTCGGGAAGTGGCTTTGACACTGACGGGAAGGCAGAGTCCGGACCAGTCCGGGAGCTGAGAGCTGGCCGGGGGGGAGTGGACAGGCCGAGACCTGCCTGCAAGCACCTGGCCTGGCTGTGGGTTGACAGACAGATAGACAGACACTAACCCCGACCCCTGGCCCGCTTCCAGAACGGTTCGACCATCACTGCCCCTGGGTGGGCAACTGTGTCGGGAGACGGAACTACCGCTTCTTCTACGCGTTCATCCTCTCCCTCGCCTTCCTGACAGCCTTCATCTTCGCCTGCGTGGTCACCCACCTGACGTTGCGTGAGTGCGGTGGGGGGATGACAAAGGGGCCGTGGGGCCGTGGCCGGCCACAGGGTGTGGCCCTGGTTGTCGCCTACCCAGCCCTCTGAGCTGCCTCTGCTGTTGCTTCTTCCCCAGGCTCTCAGGGAAGCGACTTTCTCTCCACTCTGAAGGAGACGCCAGCGAGATATCCTTTGCTGGCTGGCGGGGGCCTGAGGCCCGTCACCGCGGCAGGTTCCCACGCCTCATCCGTGGACAGGGGGGGGGGGGTGGGGGGGGGTGGGGGGGTGGACAGAGGATGTGCACTCGTCCCCCTGAGTCTGATGAACCAGTGCTCCCTCCTGGGGTCACCAAAGGCTTCCTGGAGCCCCTCCTGTCTCCGGGCGCGGGCGCAGAGGCCACCGGTCCCCTGGAAACACCACCAAGCTTCTCAGAGCCGTGTCGTGCCTGTGGTTCTGCTCCACCCCCCTCCCCAGCCACACAGCTCCCCACACTCCCTCACTCCCAGGGCGCAGGCCGTGAGCGAGCCTCAGCAAGGGCGGGCTTACGGAGCAGTTTCTCTCTGGGAGGGGGGGCAGGCCCGTGGGGCCCACTCCGAACCCCGTGGGGTCCTTGACGGCGCTCACTGTGCTGGAGCTGGTAATCTGCTTCTTCTCCGTCTGGTCCATCCTGGGCCTCTCAGGGTTTCACACGTACCTCGTCGCCTCCAACCTGACAACCAACGAAGACGTGAGTTAGCCCGGAGCGGGAGCCCGGCTCCTGGGGTGGGGGCGGGGGACTGCGCCCCACCCGGGACACCGGGGCCCAGGGATTGCTGGAGGGACCCAGGCGCAGGGGGAGGGGGCAGCCAGCTGGCTCCCCTCCTGGGACTACCACAGACCTCTATCCCTGGATGTAGAGCCCAAGGCCCCCCTTGCTGTTCTCCCCGCACCTCCTTCCCTCCTTCCCAGGCAGCAGCTGGCAGCCCCAGCAGGTACCCATGCACCCATCGTCCGTGTGCTCCCAGGCGGCCTTGTCGGGCCCTGAGGCCCGGGGGAGAACTGCGCGGCTGCCCCCTTCGAGGTGGAACTAACCATGTGTGCCCTCACCACGATCACGACCAGGCCTGCTCTGTGCTGGGCCACGCCACACTGCAGCCAGCAGAGATGTCACTGTCCCCAGATCCTCTCTGAGGCACCTGTCGTGCCAGGAGCCACCCGAACAGCTGGCCCCGTGGGCCCTCCCTGCCTGCTGCTGTGCATGCCCTGCCCCCACCCCCCATCAGTGAGCACCGTGGAAGCACCCACTGTGTGCTCAGCTCTGGATGCCAGAGCCACCTCCCCAAGCCAACGAGGACCTCACTCTGACCCTCTGACCACCCCTGCTTCTCATGGGAAACCTCTCTCTCTCACACGCATGCGGCAGTGTGTCATATGCCCCAGAGCAGTGACGTCAGCAGCGTATCCCAGCGTGCTCTTCTGGTGGCTGGCTCTGTCGGATGCTCCCAGGGGCTGCCCACCAAGGGGTGCCCAGGCCACATACGTGCAGAGCGCTGGGTGAAAGCTGGCACTGGCCCTTTCCTGCAGAGCTCAGTGCCCGTGGGTGCGGAGTCCACGGGCGGGGGCTGGCAGGGCCTCATGAATGCCCCCACAGCTGTGAGTTTTTTGCCCCCATTTTCTAGATGGGGAGTGAGATTCATAGCGAGGATCTCTCTGGGGTCATCCGCTGCCAGGGGCAGGCCCAGGACTTGTGCCCCTGTACCACCCTCCCCCTGAGGTGCTGCCAGGGGGAGGGAGGAATCCCCCCGGTTTTCTCAGAGACCACCCCTTAAGCTTCGCTCTCTCATCCGTCCTGGCTAGGGGCTCCCCCAGCTTTCCCAGTCCTCTCAGAAGGGCCCGGGCTCAGGCGTGCCCCTCTTGGAGTCCATACACCTTCCTAGGGGCGGGAGGGGCCCGAGACACCTGACCAGGCCTCCTTCCCTGCTTGCAGATCAAAGGCTCTTGGTCCAGCAAGAGGGGCGGGGAGGCCTCCGTCAACCCCTACAGCCATAAAAGTGTTATCACCAACTGCTGCGCTGTGCTCTGCGGCCCCCTCCCTCCCAGGTAAGCAGAGAGGGCACAGCCCCTGCCCTGGCAGGTGGAGGGTGGCCCTGGGAGTAGGCCCCGGGTCCTGGAGAGGGTCTGGGTACGAGCGGACCTCTGCCCACACCTTGGGCACCCTCTGTCGACAGACAGTCCTCTGGGGAGCGCGGACCAGGCATTTTCAGGTACAGGAGTTTTGTGGAACTCTGTCCCCTGTAAACAAAGCAGGTGTTCGTTGTAGCAAAAGCTGAACACGAGATATGAAAGAACACCACCTAGATCTTATCTAGAATTCTGCCCGCCGAGGAGGACCCCAGTGAACATGCTCACCGCCAGGCTAGAGTGACCCTGGCCTTCCCGGGCCCTGGCAGACAGACGGGTGGGGCCTCCTGGCTCAGCTCTGCAGGGACGGCGCTCCGGTGCACACGGACACCAGGGGGCATCCGAGTGCCGGGACAGAGGGACCTGAGTAGGGGAGAAGCAGCTGCTGTCCTGTCTCCGGACGCCCTCCTGTAGACCAGAGGGCCAGTCCCAATTCCTTGTGGCTGAAAGCCGAGTAGACTTTCCAGAAGAGCAGGGTCTTGGGCCCCCTCTAAGAGCTGCCCCCCTCCCCTGTGCCCTCCTGGGGCTTTCTTTTTTTTTTTTTTTTTTGGGGGGGGGGAGCATCACTGCCCTCAGGTGGTGGGAGTAGGAGGCCCAGCCTTTGCTCCGTGGAGCTGGAATCGAACCTCCATCCCAGTGGGCCACGGTCTTGCGCACAACCACTACACCACCGGGCTCAGCCCTGGGGCTTTCTTTGGACGAGAGTTGGGCCCCTCCCTGCCTCCTCGGGGGGCCTGGGCTGGCAGAGCCCTGATGTGCCCCTGCTCTGTGTCTGGCAGCCTGATTGACCGGAGGGGATTTGTGCAGGCCGACGCGGTGCTGCCCTCGCCTGTCAGAAGCGAAGAGGCGGCCTGCGGGGCCAAGCCGGACACCAGCATGGTAGGAGGCCACCCTTGAAGGGGCTCTGCCCCTGCCACCTGCTGGCCTGCCTGCCCTGCCGCGCTCACCTGCTGCCTGCCCTGTCCACCCTGGGAGCCTGCCACCCGTCCGAGGGAGCAGAGCCGCCAGACTCCGGTCTTCTCGTATTTATTTCCCATTCCTGCGGGCTCTCCCCAGATTGTCCCCTGGCTGAACCCCTGCTCCCCAGACCCAAGTCCCCCCCCCCCCCCCCCCCCCCCCCCCCCCCCCCCCCCCCCCCCCGCCTCCAGGTGATGTGTGGCAGGATTGAGAAGCAAGGGGAGTCTGGGTCCTGTGGGAGGGAGCCCTGGCCAGCCTCAGGGAGGAGCCGCCAGGCCCGTGTTGGCCAGTAAGATCAAGAAGGCCCAGTTTGTGTGTGTGGGGAGGGGGGGCGGGTAGCAGTGGGGGCCAGAGACTGCCAAGCCTGTCAGCCAGCCAGCCACCCAAAGCCTCTGCTCCTTTAATCCCCGGGCAGACCACTCAGGAGGGGACCCTGTCCTGTCCCCCTGCCTGGGGGCCAGATGTGGGTTGGGGGTGGGGGGGCTCTCCCAGGGATCCTGGCCCACCCCGGCGCACTCCCAAGTCAGGTCTGGGGGTGGGCAGGTTCGACCCGTGCTGGCAATACTTGAAGCGGGTGTATGAATGCTGGGTACTTTGCACAATTTTATAGACCTCTTTTCTATGTCGTGTTTTTTAAATGGAAAGGGAGAAAGACATGGGCATGCTGCTGTCTGGGTACAGGTGACTGGCTGGCAGGTCCGCTGGTCCCAGGGCGTGCCCACAGGACCCTGGGGCCGCGGCGAGCGAGCGTGCGTGCTTCCGTGTGCTGCCTGTGAGCGTGGCTGGCCCCCGCTTCCCCAACCCCTAGAATGTGCCCCTTCCCTGTCCAGCCCAAGCGTCAGCGGCGGGGTGGGGAGCAGCCCCGGGGCCCCATCCCCCAGCACTGCAGCAGGGACTCTGAGGCCGCCCAGGCCCCAGGTTAGGTTTCCAGCTTGGACCTGCCCGGACTGGCGGCAGCGGCAGGGTGTGGTGGGTGGGGTGATGGCAGCTTGGGCGTGGCTGTCCTCCTAAAAGCTACGGGGTCCCCTCCCAGCTCTGAAGACTGGGATCCCGGGGAGGGGGAGGGGCCGGGGGCGTGTGGAGCCGGGAGAGGGCGGCCAGAGAAAAGGAAGGAAGGAGTGGATCCGGCCAGTGAAGGGTGACCAAGAACTCACAGGACAGCCCTTCTGGGCCTGGAGCTGAGGTGTCTCCTCAAAATGGAATTGTCCCCTCCTTTGTCCGGCAAGTGGGTGGGACCCGTGGGCAGTGACATAAGAAGCCCCCCCCCCCCAGGAGCCAGTGGTCATGGGGAAGACAGGGGAGGGCCAGCCCAAGGGCTCTTCCTGGGGTGAACAGCCTGGCCCCGGCCTGCAGCGGGCTGGATGGCTAGGGAGGACCGCCCCCCCACCCCACCTGCATTTTATTGGAGCCAGTAATCTTTGTTTCTTGCCTGTAATAAATTCCTGTTTCCAAGAGTTGGTTTGGTTTGATTTGGTTTTTTTCCTTTGGCTGAGGCCTTAGCTGCCACCCCTCTGCACTCTCTGCCCAAAGCAGCACTTTGCACATCTGGAGGCAGCAGCGGGGAGACGGCTGCAGCCCGCCCCGTGGCCCTGTCATCCTGCTTCTTGTTCACCCTTGACCTTCCAGTCTCGGGGGCAGAGACCCCCAAACTCTCCCGTCCTGCTGGGCCCCCTGCTGAGTCCCAGCTTTAAAAACCACACAGGACAAAGGGCAATGAGACCCTAGATGGAGTTGGAGAGCTGAGCCCCACGTGACCCCCACCGGCCGGGCGGCAGGGCCAGGCCGACGCCTCCTGACGGCGGCTGCCTCTCTGGTATCTCCCTCAGGAGGACACCTGTCAGGACTTTGCCATCTCCTGCACGGCCTGAGGGGAGCTAACAGGCCTCTTTGCAGAGGGTTAGCTGGTAAGACCGCATCTCCCCGTTGGCTAACCCTGCCATGCCCCCCACCCCCCATCTCATTCATCCTCATTGCATGCCGGTCAGCCCCGTGCCTGTCACTCATCTGTCTGGTGCGTGGTGCGGTGTGTGTGTGTGCTGGCAGAGGTGGGGCCCCAGGCCCCCCGACACAGGAGGGTGGCAGGGGCTGGAGGGGGCAGCCGGGGCCCGTTCAGTGTCAAGAGGTAGCTTGGCACAGAGGCGGCGCTCCGCCGTCGGGAGCAGGAGGCGAAGAAGGGCGAGGCGGAGGCTTGGGGGCCGTCCTGGTGGCACCCTGGTGTCCAGGGACCCCTGGTCACGAACACGGTTAGGTGCTGGCTTCCTGTCCCTGCTGAGCTTCCTCGACCTGCCCTTGCGCTCGCCTGCTCTGCTGCCCACTGCTGCAGCCCCCCCGGCCCCCCCCCCCCGGGGAGAAGCAGGTGCTGTGCCAGTACCCGTCCCCCAGGGCCACTCTAACCCTCTCTCTTCTCCTCCTCTGCTCTCCTGCCGGGACCGCCAGTGTGTGCGGGGGCTTAAGGACCTCCTGAGGACCGCTGCTCTCTGCCTCTCCCGGAGCAGCCTGGGGGGAGCCAGGCGCCCCGCACCTCCACCCGCCTAGCCTGTGGCCTGTCCGCCACCGTCTGTGCCTACAGGGTGCGTCCTAGCCCGGCCCACCTGTGTGCTTTTCAGGGCTCCTTCCCGGGGGGGGGGGGCGGGGGGGGCTGGCCTCTTCCCCCAGCCCACTCCAAGCTGGCCTCTGGGCGAGCTTGCCGAAAGCCATCTGCAGCAGCTGTCTTGCCCGTCCTCAGGCACAGCGATGTCCTGCTATGCTGATGCTCTCCTGCCCCGCCCCGCTCCCTTCCCCAGATTGGAAAGGGATCAAGACTCTAGGAATCTCATCTTACAGCCTCTCCCAAGTACCCCCCTCCAGTGTCCCCCCACCCACCAAAACAGGCATTGCTTTAATCAAGCTAAGCAGGTTTCTGCAGGAACCCGCAAGGGGGGGGGAGCGGGGTGTTGACGCTGCTGAACAAGTCTGGTGACTGTTGGAAGCACAACTGGCGTGTCCCTGTTCCCACAGCCCCCCCAGGAGTAGGGAGGGAACTGCCCCTGGGTCCCAGCACTGAGAGCTCCACGTGGTCCATGTCCTCTGAGGAGCAAAGGGGACAAGCTGGGTCCGGGAGGCTGCGGGGCCAGCGCAGGGGGCTGTTTGCCCTGTCCTGTACTTGAAAGCCACAATAAAGCCCCTCCTCTTGCCACAGCCTCACTGTCTGTTGCCACCTTTACTTTGGGTCTGGGGTGGGGCAGGAGTGGGCGTGCAGGAGGGCCCACGGCCCATGCTCACATCCGGCTTTGTCCAGCTGGTTAGGGCAGCTCTGGGGGGGTCGATGGAAAAAAAAAAAAGGTACAATGAAGCCAGGGGCCCAGGGAGGGCAGGCCTGTGCTCTGCTCACCCCCACAAACTCCTGGAGACAACCCCCAGCCCTCAGACTTGACTGATCTCTCAGTCCCGGCCGAGAGGTTGAATGTCAGGCTGTAACTGCCACACCCCTGAACAGAGCCCGGCCCAGGGCAGGACTCAGAACCTTCTCGCTCTCTACTTGCCTCCCACAGAGAGAGAGAGACAGAGAGAGAGAGAGAGAGAGAAGGAGAGAGGAAAGAGAGAGAGATACTGAGAGATAGAGCAGGCCAAGAGCTACAATGTCATTACAGCGACTACTGGCCTAGGGCCTGCCAAGTACCAGGCCTGTTCTCTCAGCCTAACCTGCGAGGAGGCGACAGCAGCCTCTTCACACATGTGGGAACCGACTCCCCAAAGGCTTAGGGGACTTCCCCAAGGTCACCTAGCCGGTCATGCATTCAAGCCCAGGTCTGGAGCTTGCCCTCTGCCCGCTGCCCCCCACCTGCCAGCGCGACCTGAGGAATGAGTGGGGCCCATCTGTTCAGCAGGGTGGGCGTCTTCGAGGGAGAAGCCACGCGATGACTAGAGATGTCAGAGGTGGTGGGGGCCTGAGGTCCTCCACCCTGGGCTCAGCATGCAGAGGGCCTCCCTGAGGCCCAGAGGCAGGCAGGAACCTGCCCAAGCCCCAAGACTAGCCGGGATGCAACCTCATCGCCTGACCTCATTGGTCTCCGCACATTCCAGTCTCCCGGCCTGGATTACCCCGGAAGCTCTGGAGAAAATGACTCCAATAACTGTGTCCCTGAGAACAGGGCTGGTCTTTCCTCCCAGACAGCTGCCTGGACGCCTCCACGCTGGTTCCCCACCAACCTGGGAAAAGGTGCCGTGGCCTCCCCTGGCCCCCCTATTTAATGAGTTCCTTCCATGACAAAAATGTCCTAAGGAGTTCTTTCTGGAAGCCGACCAGCATCCCTCATGCTGCTATTAATCAGAGCCCTGTTTCTGCTCTCAGCAGAGCTGGAGAGCAGCTGGTCGCTGCCCTGGGTCAAGACTCTTTCAGGTCTGCGATTGCCCCCTGAGAAGGGCTGGTTCCGGGCCCAGATGCCTGGAGCCTGCAGAGCGGGGGCAGCGGGCCGGCCGCGTGAGGAGAGCCCCTTGGGCTCCAGCCCCAGCTCCTGCCCTGCTGAGTCAGGCAGCTGACTGCATGGAACTCTGCGCGGGCCAGGGCCTGCTGCCTCCTGCCCACCTGGGCTCCCAGACGTGGGGAATGGAAGGCCGGAGGCAAAGGGAGGGGCCTGAGAAAGCAGGAACTGAGTCAGGATGGACAGGCCAGAGCCGGCAGGACAGGAGTCAGCAGGCCAGTGGGGGACCTCGGTCTCCCTGCTCAGGGCTCTGCCGAGTGCCTGAGGCTTGTGGTCCCAACGACGAACCAGGTTCCGGCCCCTGGTTTCAATGGTGGGGAGAGAAGGGTCCCTCTCGGTACATGTGACAATTGGAAAGGTCCCTCCCAGCCCGATCCTTCCAGCTTCCCCTCAGGTCTCAGGAGGAAGGTCCCTGCAGAATGTGCTAGAAGGCAGGGCTGTGGAAGGGCCTCTCTCCCCTGTGGACACTCGCCGGGGGCCCTTCCTCGTGTTAGGCAGTGCTGTACGCATGGAGGCTCATGAAAAAGTTGTATTTTGTTCTGTTCTGCCCACAGACGGGGGCACCGTCCACTCTGCTGAGAGCCTTCTAGTAGCTCGCTGACCCCTGGGGAGTCTCGGCTGACACGGACAGGCACGAGGGCCAGGTCGCAGTAATGTGACCGAGCCCCGGCGTTTCGGAATGGGGCCTAGCACTCCGATTCCAAGGTGTCCACGATGCGCTCCGTCCTTCCTCAACAAACGAGGTGCTCGGGACGGGAACTTCAGAGAAAACGGAAAAATCTAAAGGGAAAGAGGAAAGCCACACGGCACTACGTGGAGGTGCCCTCCTCGTGGGGGCGGGCAGAAGTAGTCCTGCTCCCTGTCCACCGCCGCTGCCGCCTCTGTCTCCAGTGAGCACTCGGTCCGGGCTGAGCCGGGCCTCGGCGTGGTGAGCCCACGAGCGCCCCTGCTACCTTGGAACGCATCGGCCTGGCAGGTCTTTGCCTGGTGGCGAGACAGCAACAAAGGGGCACAGCTCCTCTTGGGGCGCCCCAGTCAGCCTTTAGACTCCTTTCAGGAGGGCAAGCTGGGTGTTCAACCCCCAAGAGGAAGGGGGGGCAGGCCAGGCCGGTGAGGGAGATCCACCTTCCTGGACGCTGAAGTCCCGCCACCGCCGCCACCGGGGGAGCCCCACCCCAGGATCCAGAGTCCCATGGGAGCTCTGGCTAGGAGTGCAGGCAAGGGACCCACCCTCACTGGCTCAGTGCCAACACCTCCAGCTGAACTACGGCCAACTCAAACCCAGGGCCCCAGATGAGCAGGGGCAGAAGGTGGACTAGGGAGAAGTCTGGGTCAGAGGGAGGGCCCTGACCCCGTGCGGGGCACAGGCAGACTTCTGAGAGGCCAGCCGGGGGTGGGGTGGGGGTGGAGGCAGCACTGGGTCGGCACGGTTGCCCCAGAACCCCCAAGGGTACATGCCGCTGCCCTCCTCTCCTCAGCTCCGGTTGTTGGCAGTGTCCCCCACGGGGGGAAATCGCTGAGCATCCAGGTGGCCTGCTTCCCAGGCTCTTGACAGAGGGCAGGCTGAGTCAGGCAGGAAAGTGGGCCAGCCAGGGAGCTGGGCCCCCGCCCTCCGCCTGCACCATTGATAGATGGCAGGCAGCGTGGAGGTGGGGGTGGGGGTGAGGGTGGGGGTGGGGTGGGGGGAGGCTGCCTGGCATGAAAAGCCAGAGGGGAAGTCCGTAAACAAGTGGCAACAGGCCACTGACTTGAAAGAGAAAATTGTGCAGCAATGGGGAAGGTGTCTGACCAACCTACTGGTGACTAATTACAAAGGCTGGGCCGCAGCGTCCGTGGCCGCTCGTTAAACACCTCATTAAGTGGTACCCTGAAAGCTGCCACCTCTGCACTCTGGGCACTCAGAGGGGACAGGGCCCTGAGGAGCATGAGGACACAGGAGACTCTGGGAGAAGCCAGGCGCCCGCTTGCAAATCTCGCCGGGGACTTCAGAGGCCAGGCAAAGGGAGTCAGGGTGGAGTCGGAGCCCTTGTTTACGGGCCGCGTGACCTTGAGCGCATCTCACCCCTTCTTGGCCTCAGTGTCCCCATCTCTCAAGTGGGAGGAATCACGGTCCGGCCCACCTGACAGGAGCGTGGTGGGGATGACATTGGCTCATGGATAGGAAGGCGCTTGGACTTCTTTCGGCAAGCAGGAGTCCCCCTGCGCCTGGGGCGGAAGTGTCTCTTCGGGATCCTTCCATACCTGGTTTGCGGGCGTTTCCAGGGCTGAAGCAGGCATGGAGCTGACGCCATCCTTACCTGCCCCCCTGGAAGAGCGCTCTTGAAGGAGGATCCGATTTAAAAATGGAACGGTTACCTAACATGGGCATGTAGTGGCAGTCCTGAACAGAGGGGGGCAGCCAGCAGCCCCAAAGGTGCCTGTGCATGTGGGGGTCCACGCCCACGGCTGTCGCTGACTGTCCCGATGACTCATTCGCCTCTTACCTTTAAGGAAGAGCCGGAAAGGGTGTGGGGAGAAGAGGAGAGGGAGGCAGGGCCTGGGTCCCAGGCCCGCCCTCTGCCCCTCCCAACGCTCCTTTGGGTCAGGCCACCCAGCCAAAAGGCAGGCAGACAGCACCCGTCCAGCAGTGGTCTTGAAGAAGCCAGTTAGTTCGCCGCCACCGCCTGCCTGCCTGCCTGCCTGTCCCCAGAGCCATGGAGAGAGCCAGCCTGATCCAGAAGGCCAAGTTGGCCGAGCAGGCCGAGCGCTACGAGGACATGGCCGCCTTCATGAAGGGCACCGTGGAGAAGGGCGAGGAGCTGTCCTGTGAGGAGCGAAATCTGCTCTCGGTGGCCTACAAGAACGTGGTGGGCGGCCAGAGAGCGGCCTGGAGGGTCCTGTCCAGCATCGAGCAGAAGGGCAACGAGGAGGGGGCCGAGGAGAAGGGCCCCGAGGTGCGGGAGTACCGGGAGAAGGTGGAGACCGAGCTCCGGGGGGTGTGCGACACGGTGCTGGGCCTGCTGGACAGCCACCTCATCAAGGAGGCGGGTGACGCCGAGAGCCGCGTCTTCTACCTGAAGATGAAGGGTGACTACTACAGATACCTGGCCGAGGTGGCCACCGGTGACGATAAGAAGCGCATCATCGACTCGGCCCGGGCAGCCTACCAGGAGGCCATGGACATCAGCAAGAAGGAAATGCCCCCCACCAACCCCATCCGCCTGGGCCTGGCCCTGAACTTCTCCGTCTTCCACTACGAGATCAACAACAGCCCCGAGGAGGCCATCTCGCTGGCCAAGACCACGTTCGACGAGGCCATGGCCGACCTGCACACCCTCAGCGAGGACTCCTACAAGGACAGCACCCTCATCATGCAGCTGCTGCGAGACAACCTGACCCTGTGGACGGCCGACAACGCCGGGGAAGAAGTGGCCGAGGCCCCTGCCGAGCCCCAGAGCTGAGCCATGCCTGCTGCCTGCCTGCCCGCCCGCTCCAGCACCCCCTCCCCTCCTACCCCCCGGCAGAGGACTGGAACGGGGCGGCAAGCCTGCCCTTCTCCCCTATGCTCCGGATAACTCCACGGAGCGGGACTGGCATGGCCGAGGCCGCCGGGGGGCCAGAGCGTCCACTCAGCACCTGCCAGGGGCTGACTGCTGGTCACTCCAGCTGGCCCTGCTCTAGGAGGCGGGGAGGGGAGGGGTCCTTCCTGCTGCCCCACCTGGAGCTGAGCCCCTCCTCCCCGCCCTGCTGTCCTTCTGCCTGTGGCTTCGGGAATCTTAGGTATCCAGGAGTGTCCCATCCTCGTGGCTGAGAGCTGGACTGTGGCAGGGGCTGGGATGGGCGTGCGCGCGCGCGCGCGCGCGAGACTGTGAGAGCAAGGCCAAGCGCAGGAGAAAGGGCGAGCATGTCTCTGGGAGAGACCATGTTTCCTCTCGGTAATAAAGTTCCCCTGTGACCTCCTCCTTCCTGTCTTCTAGTTATTGGCCGTGGGCCAGGGCGGGGGGCGCGTCTCCGCTTCAGAGCCCCTGCGGGGGGAAGCTGGGGGGGGGCTCTGCTCACCGGGTGGCCCGGCGGGGCGCAGGGGGAGGGGGTGACCCCGAGGGGTGTCAGCCGCAGGGGCGCCCCGGCTTGGAAAGCGGAGGAGCACCCGGCAAGTGTCCGCTTGGCAGCGGCAGGGGTGCGACCTGCGTCAGGGGCGCGAGACGGGGAAAAGCCCCAGGCGAGGACCCGGACCAGATGAACACCCAGCCGGGCGGGCGGAGCCGCCGCAGGGGGCAGGGGCAGCGGCAGCGGCAGGGGCAGGGGCAGGGGCAGGGGCAGCGGCAGGGGCAGGGGCAGCCGCAGGGGCAGGGGCAGCGGCAGGGGCGCGTGCCGGCCGGCCGTGCCCGTCAGCTCCGGCCCGGCTCGCCGCCCCCTCCGCCCCGCGCGGCGCCCCGGAAGCGGGATCCCGGGAGCCCGCCCGTTCCCAGGGGGCCGTTGGCGCGGGAGCCGCCGCGTCTGCCCCGCCCACTCCCGGCACAGCCAGCCAATGAGGCTCGAGGCCGGGCGCTGCGCCGGCGCACGTGGTCCGCGCCCCCCCCCCCCCCCGCCGGCGTCTGGGCCCCGCGCGCGCGGAACGCGGAGGTGCGGCCGGGCGGCCCCCACCCACCTGCGGAGTGGAGAGGGGGGCGCCTCCCGGCTTCGCGGAGACTTGTTGCCGCCCGCCCGACGGCTCGGCTCCCCGGCGCAGCCGGGCGGGGACGGATGGAAAGGGCCATGGGCCGGGCCAGTGACCGGCCGGGGGCGCCGCGCGTGCCCAGCAGACCCGAGGCCGGGCGTCCGGGCGCGCTTCCAACGGGCTCGACAGCCTGCACGAAGCCGCGCGCCTGCCTGCCCAGGCCCGTGCCTCGCAGGCCACCCCGCGGGAGTCCCAGGAACGTTCCAGCTGCGGCCTCGCCCGCCCGCGTGGGCGCCTTCGAAGCGCGAACGCGGCTGTGCCCACAGCCCAGCCTCGCAGCGCC
>PVJH01036997.1:0-18306 GCA_004026705.1 Nesogale talazaci | reverse complement strand
GCCACAGTACCCTGCCTGTAATAATGATGCTGCTGAAATTTATTGTGCTAATAATTGTACAATTCCTGATGTGAACAAATGGTTAAATGTATGATATGAGAAGTGTATGCCAACAAGACTATTTTTTTTAAAGACTGAAGAAGAGCTGCCTTCTGAAAGTAGAGTCTCCTACAATGACAATGAGTGGATGGAGGAAAGCCTGCACGACCACAGCCTTTGGGGCCTTCATTTGCCGATAAGGCGTGACTCAAAATGAAACCAAACAGCTGCAAACATCAACTAATTGCTGAAACTTGTAATAGAGGAAGTCTGGATCTAGGGAAGTTGGAAAGTGTCAAAAATGAATTGGAACACGGCTGAGCCCCGGTGGCGTAGTGGTTGTGCGTGGGACTGGGGTCCACTGGGATGGAGGTTCGATTCCAGCTCCACGGAGCAAAGGCTGGGCCTCCTACTCCCACCACCTGAGGGCAGTGATGCCCTCCCCCCCCCAAAAAAAAGAATTGGAACACATAAAGATCGATATTCCAGGTATTAGTGAGCTGAAATGGACTGGTATTAGCCATTTGAGTAAGAGAATCTACGGGTTATGATATGGCTCAGGACAGATTCAAGAGGAATAGCCTTGCAGTCAATGTCTAAAAGGATATATCAAGATCCATCTTGAAGTACAATGCTGTCTGGGATAGGATAATATCTACTCACATGCCATGCAATCTAACCAGTACAACCGTTTGGGCTGGGTCTGGACCAGGCAGCTCCTTTGCACCATTCTCACAAGAAGGAGATGAACAACCTGCTCAAGTTTGCAGCCCCTGCCTCTGGCATTTCACAAAGCTTATCTTCTCAGGCAGGGCATAGCCCTTCTCCCTGGCATTCCAGGAAGCAAGTTTGAAAAACATGATAATTTGCCAGCAAGTCATCTCCAGACCCCCAAACTTGCAAATGCTACACAAGAAACCTCCCTTCCCTTTATCAGCCCACGCCTTTAACTCATATCACATATTTATATCCCACTGCCCCAGTACCAGGCATGGCTTCTCTATTCTAACTCATTAGGTTGCAGAACCCGTGTGGGAGTTCTTTTTCCTTGTTTTAATAAAGTCTCTCTGTACTGTTCATTCCTGTCTGAGACTTATCTCCTTACTGTGCATACACCTCCAACACTCATTTTGGTGCGGAAACCCAGGATCAGCAAGAGGGACCTTGGTGCCACCCCAGTCTCTCTCTGACCTGTGAGGTGTGCAGCCCCACCTTCTACTGTCATGGACCTTTGAATCCTGCCTGCACAAGCATTTTTCTCATTAGTATTTCTGTGCATGTTCATTCTGTCTCCTTTGTCTTCCTGGACACTGAGAACCAGCAAACTCATACAGGAACGTTAGAGTCCCCGAAAGGGGTGCCACAGCAGGGGTTTATGCTGCCACTCTAGTGCTGAGAGAAGCTGGAAATAAGTGCCTTTTCCCACAAGAGGTGCGACAATAAGGCCAGTGTCTCTCATATCTACCTTTTCTTCGTGTCTGTCTTCTCTCTCATGTGGCCTTGGACTTTTTGTTGACTTCCTGGGATTCCTGCTGCTGACAGGACTGCTGGCACTGGACTTGTCAGTCACTGCCTCTTCACACCGGATTAAGACGCAAAGGGTGAGTCTGAACTTTTTTTTTTTTAACCAGTTTGTGTATTTTGTGCTTTAGGTTCTGTGGTGCCTGCTTTCAGATCTTATCTAAAATCTGCTTCCTCCCTTTCCTAAAGCATCCCTAAAAACTCACTTCCTCCTTTTCTCACTCTAAACAAGGGCCTCTGACCACCCTCCATTTGGCAAGTCACAAAGCAATGCCCTCCTCCTCCCTAGCTTCTTGCGGTGCCTTTCACTGTCACTAATCCAAGGTTCCTGTCTGCCAGTTAAAAAGCTGCAGGCTTGCACCAGGGAACGTTTCTGCTCTGGAGAGTCCAGGGTTCTCCCACTGGGCTCCTAGCTCTGACCGGGATGTCTCTCAGGGTTCCCAGGCCACCTCCTGACTGATGGCCATGGACAGGGACCAGAACATGGTCTTCTCCTCTGCCTGGACCCCTGCAGTTTAAGACTCCATGGGGGACTCACTCTCTAAGCCTCCCAGGGACAGTCCCTTGGTATGCCTTCCGGTCAATCTCGTCAAACTGGGTCTGGTTCCAGACATTCGCCCTAAGCTCCTGGTCTTCCTCTGTAATCAAGTGTGACCATAATATCAATTAGACAATGGGGCAGGTTGGCCAGAAGATGGTACTTTCAAACTTCATATTCTCTGTGACCTCGACAATTTCTGTCAATGAACCTAAAACGGTCTGAGATTCTGCATGTTCAGGTCTTCTTTTTCCTCTGCACTTGTCCTTCTTTGTATACCTCTTGTCAGCCGGCCGAAGGCCTCCTTGCTCATTCACCTGTGGTGGACTCTTCCAAACCCCGATTACCTCCTGCAGCCGCAGAGATCACATTGCCCACTCCGCTTCCCTAGAAGCCTTGTCCTTCCCATCTCCTGTCCTCTGCCCTCAGTCCCACTGTCTCCTGCAGACCCAGAGCCTACTCAGGCCACTCCTCAGCCTTGGCAGCGCCACCCACCCCCGGCCCCCCACCTCTGCCTCTCTCTCTCCTGACCCACGATCCTCCCCCGTTGCTTCTCACACCAGGTCCCATTCTGTTTGCCCACTCTGTAAAGTAGTTGGGGCAGAAGGCCCTCTTCGAGTTCATGCGCCTTGCTGCCTCACAGATCTCTCTCAAATAGAAAAAAATGCTTAGGGACCTTTTCTAATGACCCCGCTACCTATATTACAGTCACAATATCTCACTTAAGCTTATGATCTAACTTGGCGTGATCTTTACATCATCCTCACCTCTATCCTCGCACCTGGTGAGCGAGAGCTTTGTTTCTAGAGATAGGTAGTTTCCCTCTTTCTCACTCCTTTTTAATAATGCCTTCATGTCCTGCGTTGTCACTGGGTAGGATCTCCTTCCCAAGCTGGGAGTTAGTCTCCAGTGAAACCGCTTCCTACCCACTTCTCCTTCCCCTCTCCACCCATGCCCTCCTCCTCTCTACTGCCACACTACATGTACTTTGAAGTGTGGGACACTTCCCGACATCACCAGCCCTTCTGCTTTCCCATCTGGTCCCCAGTTTCCAATTTCCCTCACTCACCACAGAAATCTGAAACCCACATTTAGCACCTCTTATCTAACCAACTCATTGTACCTGCACCCTCTCCATGCAACACTCTTCCAGCTTGTCTGTCAAAAAGGCAGATGTGTCCTACTGCTTGGTACAGGACTTGTGCGTTATTAATGAGGCTATAGTCCCATCTACCCTGTGGTCTCTAATCCCTGCACTCTTCTGTCCCCTATTCCCCCTAATACCACCCATTTTACTGTACTCAACTTAAAAGATGCTTTTTTAAAACTATTCCGTGGGACTGTTTCTATCAGTTTCTGTTTACCTTCCCTTGGGAGGATCCCAACGCTGGAACCGCTTCGCAGTAGACGTGGTCCATTTTACCCCAGTGATAGCAAGATACCCCTGTTAGTCAATGCTGCTTTTAAAAAACTCCAATGTGGGCTGAGCCCCGGTGGCGTCCTGGTTGTGCGCGGGACTGCGGCCCACTGGGATGGAGGTTCGATTCCAGTTCCACGGAGCAAAGGCTGGGCCTCCTACTCCCACCACCTGAGGACAGTGATGCACCCCCCCCCCAAAAAAAAACAAAACTCCAACATGTTCTCCTTCACTCCCCACCCCTACATTTACCAAACCCCACCAAACCTTTTTTACTTTACACGGTGAAAAGCAAGGTAGCCTTGTCCCAATTCTTACAAGCAATATTTTATCACCCTAAACTAATCCACCTCATCTAGAATGTTAGTTCCTCCCTCTCCCTATGTAGAGCTTTAAATACCCAAGGGGCCCTGAAACCAAAAGTTTCTACACAACAATTACACGGCCACCTGCCTCGCCAAGACTGGCAAATTAATTTTACTCATATGCCGAAACAAAAAGCTTTAAGTTCCTTTTACAGGTTGGTTCAAAGCTTTCCCTATCAAACTAGAGACAGCAGATATGGGTATAGACATCCTGCTAATCTAAATGACCCCCAGGTTTGGCCTCCCCAAGTCCACACAATCAGATAATGCTCCCTGCTCCATATCCCAAACCACACAGCAAGTCTCACTCTCCCTGAACATTAAATGGCATTTACATTTTCCAGACAGGCCTCAGTTTTCTGACAAGGTAGAAAAAAAACGAATGAGATTATAGCAATTCTTCTATCTAAACCAGGGTTCCTCCAACCTTGGCCCTCAGGCCACACACGGCCCATATTTATCTGGCTCACGGGTGTTTTTGCCGCCACTTCCTGTCCTGTTCAGCAGCCGGCTCACCCTGGGCCTGCGGTGAATTTGTTCCTAGCTTTTGCTGTTTTTATTAACATAGTCCGGCCCTCCGACCGTCTGAGGGACAGTGATCTGGCCCCCTGTTTAAAAAGTTTGAAGACCCCTGAAAAGTGCCCCTGGAACTTCGCCATTCAGGGGTGGCCTTACTCCCCCTTGTCTTAACTCGAATGTGAGCCACCCCTTGACCTCCTTCCTGCTTAAGCCCATTTGAACTTTTGTACAGCAGACCCTCCCTAATCAGCCACAACCTACCGATCCAGACACCGCCACTGGCAAATTATTTACCTTTTCTCTCTCTTTTGAGGAAACTGCTCCAGCAACAGCAGGCTGATGTCTGCCCACCTGTGATCCTGCAGGACCTGACACGCCAGTCGTCAGCCCGGAGCCTCTGTCCTGCTGACAGAACTCCATCCTTAGCCTAAGTGGACAGGAACACACCCTGCTGACCTCAGTCTTCCTAGCCCACCAAAGTCCTCAGTGACCCTACCTGGCAACATCTTACCAGGGCAAAGCTCACCCCAAACACAAGCTGTGACCAGCACTCGCCCCGGCTGTGGGACCTACTGCCCAGGCCTTCTTAGGGCACTGCCTGCTCCCCACCCCTCGTGTGTGTCTCGATGCTGATAAGTACAAGCCCACACACGCACCTACATCTACACCCTTCTCTGCTCCATGCCCAGGGTCGTGTGTGTGGCAATTCTTTCTCGTGGTGTAACCCCAAATGGCAAAGATAATATCATTCATACAGTTCATTGAGACCAAGGTAGGTACCAACAGCCTCTTTGCTTTCACTCCAACATCACCCACCTTCACCCTTTTCACCCAAATACCCCATACATGTTCAGCAAAAGGGATCTAACCCTTCGCTACCTTCATGACCAGAAAGAGCAGTATTGTTTAAAGAGAATATATATACGGTGTGCATATTCCTCATGTGTACGTCACATGTGTAACGGCAACCATGACTATCACTCCCAATGAGTGGCGGTATATTCTCCAAGTAATGTTCTGTCCCAAAATCATCTGAAAGAATATCAGCTATATATTGCAACCCCCTGGACTCCAAGGTGAGGAGAAGGCATCATAAGAGGTTTGTACTGATGCCCTGCTACTACAGAACCTCCCTCCATCTCATCAATCCATAGACAATATGTTCAGGTTCCTCACCCATCAAAAAGCATTGATAAAGCAGCTAAAGACATTCAAAATAATGAGCTTAACCTGTTGGCCCAACTTAGAAAACAACCCCAGGATAACAACCCCAACCCCTCTCAGTGGGTAAAATGGATCCGAGACAGCTCTCTTGTTAAATGCTTCTGAAATAGAAGATTCATCCTGCTTCATCTGCACCTCTCTCCAACGTCAGCTATTAGCAGCCGTCCTGATGAGCTCTCTCCCTTCAGGCAAAACCAGTAACCCTTGTCCTACCCCCTTTCCTAACATACTGTTTTTGCACCTGAAGATCAAGTTAGTATTAACTACCCCCTGTGCTATTCCCCATCCACAACACAGGTCTCAAGCCTACCCTGTAATCACACTGAAAACATTAAAGGCTCCCTTAAAGCCCCACTAGGGACCTTTTCCTGGGGCAATGGAACCCTTACAAAGTGCCTCAATATCTCCAGCCCCTGCCTCCCAGTAACCATAGTACCCAACTCACCATGTACAGCCCAGAGGCGTTCTGATGAATGTGGGACTTATACGTTCTTTCTGGCTGTAAAACCAAGCAGGCAGTTTTCCTCCTGGTGTTAGTGGAACTCAGCCTTGTTTCCTCAGTTGGCATGTCCCAGGAAGCAACGGGACAAACCATTATTCAGCCTTAATGACAAGGTACAATTCATGATGGATTCCACTTCTAACTCACTTGTCTCCCTCCAAAAGCAGCTAACATCCTTAGCCCAACTCACTTTACAAAATCACCAAGCCCTTGATTTACTTACAGCAGATAAAGAGGAACATGTATGTTTTCAAATGAAAAATGTTGTTATTATATTAACGAATCAAGTATAGTTGAAAAAAGCGGGGCTGAGCCCCGGTATAGTGTAAGTGGTTGAGTGTGGGATTGCGGCTCGTGGGCTTAGCGGTTCAAATCCAGCGCCAGCTCTCGGGAGCCAGGACCACTGGAAGGCAGTGATGCCCCCCCAAAACAAAACAAAACAAAAACTACCAAAAAAAAGCATTATAGCCTTCTGCAATATGGCTGACGAAATCAGGAAACATCAGTGGGGCACCGCTGGCCCCTCCTTGTGGCTTCAAAATTCTGTCATGTTCTGGATTAGGCCCCTTATCAGGCCTCTGGTAGTAATCTGGGTACTGCTACTTTTAGCTCTTCGTGTGCTTCAGTTTGGGCAGGAATGGATGAAAACTATCTCCAACTTAACCCTCAATCACTTCTTGCTTCACTCCTACAGCCAGCCCGGACCCCAAACATCCTGCCTCTTAAATTTTTCCTCATTGCCCACGCTCATCAGGAAGTAGTTAATGATAGATCCTGACGGCCATTTTTCACCATTATCAGCAGTTTAGGATATTTGTCCTCCCACCCGCCACCAGGCAGCCCATTGCACCAGCATCACAAGGAGATGAACAGACTGCCAAACTTTGCAACCCCTGCCTCTGGCCTTTCACAGAACTTATCTCCCCTGGCAGTCTGGGAAGCAAGTTTTAAAAAACAAGGCAATTTGCTAGCAAGTCATCTGCAGACCCCAAACTTGCAGACGAGCACAAGAAAACTCTTTTCCCTTATCAGCCCACAT
Organism: Nesogale talazaci; assembly: GCA_004026705.1. Classification (NCBI taxonomy): domain Eukaryota; kingdom Metazoa; phylum Chordata; class Mammalia; order Afrosoricida; family Tenrecidae; genus Nesogale; species Nesogale talazaci. The sequence continues at coordinate 11,142 of PVJH01036997.1, read as the reverse complement.
GCCTTTAGCTTACAACCTAACCCTAAAGATAGCCTACTGCCTCAGGACCAGGCGCGGTTGCAGAACCTGTCTGGGAGTTCTTTTCCCTTCCCTCGATAAAGTCTTTCTGTACTTTTCATTCCTGACTGAGCCCGTCTCCTTACCGCACACACACCTATCAACAACTATCATTCAAATTTATGTACCAACCGCGAAAGGTAGTGATACAGAAACTGAGAATGCTACTGATGTCTTCAGTCTGAAATTGGTCAAATATGCAATAAAGATGCTTTAATAATTATTGGCGGTTGGAAAGCAAAAGTTGAAACAAAAAAGAAGGAACAGTTGTTGGGAAATATAAAAATGAAGGTGGAGCTCACATGATAAAACTTCGCAAGACCAACAAAACTTGCTCATAAAGAATAACTTTTTCATCAACACCAACATGTGGACCCCTCCGGATGGAGTACACGGAAAGCAAGTAGACTACATCTGTGGGAAGGGGAGATGGAGAAGGTCAATAGCAGCATCTAAATCAATGACTCACGTGTAAGTTCAGATTGAAGCTGAAGAAAATCAAAGCATGTCCACAAGAGCATGCTTGAATTTTTTCAAGGGGGAAAAAATCAAGTCTCAATACTAAAAGATTCTATGGGCAAAATATTGAATGAAGCAGGAAGCGTCAAAAGAAGATGGAAAGAATCCGTAGAGTCACTGTATCAAAAAAAAAAAACTAGTTGACATTCCCCCTTTTTAAGAATTAGCATATACACAGGAACCAATGGCAATGAAGGAAGACGTTAAAGCTGCACCGGAAGTGCTAACCAAACACAAAACTCTAGGCATCAATGGGATACCAATGGAAATGTTTCAACAAGCTGCTGAAGGTCCTGGAAGTACTCATTCCTTGATGCCAGAAAATTTGGGAAACAGTTTCTTGATCAACCCACTGGAAAAGATCCATAGTTGTATCTATTTGAAAGAAAAGTGACCCAATAGAATTCACAAGTTATAGAACAGCATCCCGAATATCACATGCAATTACAATGTTGCTGAAGCTCATCCATCAACAACGACAGCAGTGTGTCGATCAGGCTCGGGCTGGATTCAAAAGAGAGCGTGGGTTAAGGGAGAGTGGGTCTTGGCTGAAAGCAGAGAGTACCACGAGGACATCTACTCGTGCTCCATTGACTACGCAAAAGCGTTCCCCTGTGCGCATCTTCATAAACTGTGGCCAACCTGGAGAAGACGGAGGATTGCAGACCATGCGATTGTGTCATGAGGAACTTACACAGTGGATCATGAGACAGGAGCGGGAATAGAACAGGGACTCGTGCACGGTTTCAAATCGGGAAGATGTGTGACAGGGTTGCAGCCTCTTGTCTATTCAATTAATATGCCAAGGAAATCATCAGAGATGCCGATCATATGAAGAGGAGGGGGGGAAGCTTATTAACAACCCGTGATGTGCGGATGACGCAGCCTGGCCTGCTGAAAGTGAGGAGGACTTGAAGTGCTTGCTGAGGAAGATGGAGGGTGGGAGCCTTCAGTGTGGGTCACGACTGAATATAAGACAGACCCGGGTGCTCACAGCTGGACCTACGGTGAACATGGTGAACGGAGAAGAGGTTGAAGTTTCACTCAGATGGACACAGCAGACGAGATCAAAGGAGACGGCGCAGGGGGTAAATGTGCCGCACAAGACCGCTTCAAAGTGTTGAAAAGCAAGGGCCAAGGCGTGCCTGAACCAAGCCACGGTCTTGTCACAAAGATGTCTCTCATCAGGCTTAAGGCCTTCCCTTCTCTTCCTAGTTCCTCACTGTTTCTTGTTGGCCTGCTCGTTTTGTCATGAAATGGTGCAGGGTTTTGCCAAGTGCTTTTCCTGCATCAACCCGGGGGATCAAGTAGTCTTGTGGCAAGGGCGTCACCCAGACTGGAATTTAGCTTCTCATCCAATTGAGCAAAACAAGGCAGGGAGCCAAGCCTTGCAAGCCAAGCAAACAGACCTCGAGGGTCCTGCACGGTGACATGTGGCCATCTCTCTGAACAGAGCGTAAAGAGCTGTTTTGCTTTGGGGTTTTTTCCCCTTTAAAATTAATTTTATTAGGGGCTGAGCCCCGCTGGCATAGTGGTTGTGCGCGGGACTGCGGCCCCCTGGGATGGAGGTTCACTTCCAGCAGCGGCTTCACAGGAGCAAAGGCTGGGTCTCCTACTCCCACCACCAGAGGGCAGTGATGCCCGCCCCCCCCAAATTTAATTTTATTGGAACTGAGCCCCAGTGGTGTAGTGGTTGTGTGTGGGATGTGGCCCACTGGGTTGGCGGTACAAATCCAGCAGCAGTTTTCCAGGAGCAAGGCTGGGCCTCCTATTCCCACCAGAGGGCAGTGATGCCCCTCCCAAAAAATCAAATTTATTTTTATTTATTTTGGGGGGGGGGGGCATCACTGCTCTCCGGTGGTGGGAGTAGGAGGCCCAGCCCCACTGCTGGAATTGAACCTCTGTCCCAGTGGGCCGCAGTCCCGCGCACAACCACTACGCCACCGAGGCTCAGCCCAAAAAATCAAATTTATTAAGGAAATAAAAAATATATAACAATGAAAAAAATTAATTTTATTAAATCACAAGTGTACAGGAGCTTCTTAACTCTACACACTTAAAATTTTTAAAGGAAAACATTATGCCTTATTAATCATGATCCTGGAAAATAGCTTTTCAAACCTCTGAGAAAACAATTTTAAAAGGTTTCACATGGCACCTGAAACTTACAAACGTAAACGTTATCCAAGCTCTTCTGTAGGGAGTTGAGGTGGGAAAATCATTATGCTTGTTCACGAACCAAAAATCCAAATCCTAACTCACTGCCACTGACTCAATTCTGACTCACAAGAAAGAACTCCTGGCCCATGAGAACAGCGGTTCCCAACCTCCCTAAGCCACGACCCTCTCATATAGTTCTGCGTGCTGTGGTGACCCCCCCCCACCATAAAATTATTTTCGTGACTACTTTACAACTTCGATTTTGCTAGTGAGTTAGTCCAGGTAGACTATAGGAACAAATTTCAAAGACATGCATATAGGTATAAGGAAAGGGTTTATATACAAAAGAAATGTGACCCTAAGAAGGCATCCCAATCCAGTCCAGTGCAAAGTCATAAGTCCAATATTAACCCATATGCCCGAAGTCAGTCTATAAAGTCTGCTTCCAATTCAGGAAGCCACAGGTCAGTGGGTGCAGAATTCTGGCGCTGGCAGGGGTCTCCCCATGGCTCCTCGCTTTCAGGGCTCAGGTCCATCAACAGCATGCCACTCCAGCTTCAGAGTCTGTCTTCATCAGGGCCAAGCCGAGTGGTCTCTCCACCGGCTACTCTAGCCTCCCAGACGCTGCCATTCTGTGTTGCCTGTGATTAATCGTCTCTGAGACTAACTCCCAACAACTGGGGGAGATAGCTTCTCATCTTCATGGGGGAAATACCGCGAGATTTCCCAGGAGTCTCAGGTGAAAGCCATGCCCACACAGAGGCCTCATCAGCTACTCAATGGCTTTCTCCTGATTAACAGGGCAGGCTCCACCCCTACATTTCAATTATAAAATTAACATAAGCACATGACTGCCACAGCTAGTTATGAATTGTAATGTAAAATCTGATATGTAGAATGTATTTTCATTGTTACAAATTGAACATAATGAAAGCATAGTGATTAATCACAAAACAATATGTAATTGTATTTTGCAAAATATTTATATCAAATTGCAAATGAATGAAATTTTGTCTTGAAGCATGGTGCAGCATGGGTAGCAGTCTTGCTAGAACAACAGTAAATGACATGGCTACATTTCGCGTCAGTGGGGTAAAACACCAAAGTCAGAAGTGAAGGTTCAGAGCGCTTGTGGGTGGACCTGCCTGGAGACAGAGAGAGGCGTGCGGTGTCTCAGTTCCTAAGACCGCTGGAAATATGTGTTTTCCAATAGTTTTAGGCAACCCCCGTCAAAGGGTCATTCAAACCCCAAAGGGGTCGCGACCCACTGGCTGCTTTAGAACAAGGTGGACTGCCCTTCTGACTTTGCAGTTACGTTTCTCCAAGAGCAGTAAGCCTTGTTTTTCTCCTGTGGAGCAGCTGGTGTTTTTGAACCACTGACCGGTGCTTAGCTTCCCAACAGAGAACAAACTGTCCGCGAACCCCAAAGCAAATCAAACCCACTGCCACCAAGCTGATTCCAACTCGGGGTGACCCTTCAGGACAGGGTTCGGCTTCTTGCACTTTGGACGTGTTGTTCGGAGAGACCTGTCTCTGAAGAAGGACATCGTGGTCAGCAAGGAAGGGGGCCAGCACAGAAGAGAAAGGGCCGCCAGGAGATGGACTGACACGGAGGCTGCAGCAATGGGCTCCGCTTCAGGAACATCCCGCGAGAATGTCCCGGGACCAGGCAGCGGCCACTGTGGGTCAGACCGGACGTCCCCGAGCAGCAGCGGCAGAGCCAGCCTGCCCTGAGAGTCTCTGAGGAGAAAGCTCGGCCCTCTCTGCGGAAGAGTTGGCGGCTTCCAGCTGCCGACGGTGCAGCTGGCAGCGGCGTGTAGCCAGTGGGCCAGCAGGCCGCCTTTCTTCATGAACACGGTGGGGAATGCAGGAACGGGGTCTGTATGGGCCGAGTTAGGGTGATGGGCACCTGAGCCACAGATGGTCAAAGACGGAGTCCAGCAATTACAAAATTCAAATATGGTGCGGAGAAAAGCAGCAGTGCTCATGTTATGAACAACCGTTTGCGGAGGAGAGGGGGAGTCCAAAGGCCATCTGCAAAAGTACGGAGGCTGAGCCAAAGGCAGGAGTCCTGAACAGCCCTGCTCAGAGACCACGGTGGCCTCGGACGCGGGTGGGACTCAGTTCTTGGCCAGCCAACCTCCCTGCAGAGCTGGCCTGAATTTGGGCTGGGTCGAAGTTTCGCTTACCTGTTCCATGACGGAGATCTCCTCCCTGACTTCTTGAATGTTGATGGAGCCTCGTTCCCCTGATGCATTATTTGTGCTTTTGTCTGCGTAATAGTATGGGCTTAACTTTACCACCTGTGCGAGATTTGTTTTCCACTTTCTGAGAAGCCCTGGAGGAGTGGAGGTACAATGATAACAACTGATACAAGGTATTATAGGGAAGGCATGGGTTAGGGATGGTTTGTTAGGCCGGGGAGACTAGAAAAACAAATTATATATGAGGGATTTATATACAAGAGGAATGGAACATTGAGAAAGCATTCCAACCCAGTCCAATCCAAGTCCATAAGTCCAATATTAGCCCATATGTCTGAGACCAACCCATAAGTCCTCTTCAGACTCACAAAGCACATGCAACAATGCCAGGACAATCACAGGCCAGTGGATGCAGAGTCTTGTGTATCCAGTGGTGGTAAAAGCATCTCGGCGCTGGCAGGGGTCTCCGTGTGGCTTTTCCGGCTTCAGAGGTCTGGTTCCATCAGGCTAAGCCCATGTAGCTTCTCCTCTAGGATGTTTCACAGGGACCCTGCCTCGTGTCTTGTCAGCTGCAATGTCTCCCAAGGACTCAGCTGTAAGTATCTCACACGCCTGGGAGAAATATCACAAGATTTCCCATATTACCATATCTCAGGAGAAAGCCATGCCCACACAGATGTCTCATTGGCTATCTCCAGATTGACAAGCTAGACTCCACCCCTACTTCTAATTATGAAATTGACATGAGTACATGACTGCCACAGATGGGTAATAGGGAGGGAAAGGGGATTTGGGGATAAATAATGAAGGTGGGAGGGGAAGGGGAGCACCAAAATTGATTGTGACTGCATAATTCATTTTAAAGGTGATATAACTATGGTGTGCGTGAGTGACACTCTTGGATAAATGTGGTGGTGATTGTACAATTCCCCTTCATTTGACTGAACGATTAAACTATTCAATTGTATGATATGTAAATTATGTGCTGATACACTGTTGGAAAAAACCTTATTTTGGGGGGTGTCTGTGACAGCATTTGTGAAACAGGATTTGTCGTTTTAACCATGTTAAGTGAATGATTCAGTGATGTTAATGATATTCAGTGTTGTACAAGCATTAAAAAAAAGGAGTCAAAGGCAAGGGTTTCTGAGTAGGCTGTCATCCCTTATTATGGGACGATGCCCATGTGCCAGGCAGCAGGTCCCTCAGGTTCAAGCCATCTGTCTGGGTGTTCTTTGCTCTCTTGGTTCATGTCAAGATCACATGTCTGGTTCTACAATGACGGGATTGAGGGGGCCTTTGGGTGCCCGCTGTGGAGTGAGGTGTGGAGTGAAGGCACACACCTGACCATCTGTTGGCAGTTTCTCGACTCCCCTTGGGAGTGGCTCAGTCTTTAGGCGCCCCCCATGAGAGTGACAGCATTGGGTTTGGTTTGAGTGTGGCTTCTATGTCTTCTTACAAATGGAGTTTCTTGTGTTGCTTTTTTGTAATGTGGCTCAACGTCTTGCAAGGTCGTTGTACAGTCCTCTCACCAACCACCGTTCCAGTGCAGGAAGCTGGTCCCTCTCCTGCTTCACAGAGCTGCTCCCTTCCCACTCCCAGGAGTGCCACCTGACCCTTGGCCAGTGGTACCGTGCAGACGTTGCGAATGGTGCCATAGCGTCCTCCACAGCCCTCAGGGTGGGCTAGATTGTGCTGTGGCGACGAGCGGTCCCAGAGGCCCGGGGGCGCCAGGGCCAGGGAACTGGACCATCAGCGGAAGGCTGGTGGTCGTGTTAAGTGCCTGGAGTGGTTGACCCCCCTCTGACTTCACAACGCGGAGAATTCACTTCGCGGCATGAAGCACTTTTGTAAATCCAAGCGACTTTTATGAGGAAAAAGAAAAGTTTCAGGTATTGCGATCTCCAAAAAGCACACACTGTTTCTGGAAAGCATGCTGATAGAGAGCTCGTGACTGCACGTGGCTGTTTGAGGGAGCTTGGGAAACCACGTGGACACTCCTGGATCAGGAGTGTGGAACCGGCCTGTGGAGGCAGGAGGAGCTGGAACCAAGAGCAGCAAATCCCAAGAGAGTGTTGGGCCACAAGTGGGCGCACAGGGCCTCACGGGTCCGCCTGCCTGCCCATAGGCACTCTCCCCCTCTGCTTGCAGCACACATGGAACAAGAGAAGAGAGACTGGCCTGCCCTCAGCCTGTGCTATTTACGCCCACTGGCTGGGGAAGCATGGTTGAGAGCAGTGGCCAATCTCATTGGCTGAGTTTAAGCACGCCGGGGTGATGTCACGTGGCTGGTGCAGAGCGCCATGTGTGAGTCCAGGTTGAATTTCCCCAAAGGTGTCTGATTCATGCCCCTGATTTCTTTCCAAACCCTTCCTTGTGGCACAGACGGCTAATTTTCATTTAGTGCGGGCATTTGGTGGCGACAATGCACTTTACAGTCTGAAGCTGAGGAGGGAGGCTTGGCCATGTGTTTCTGCACAGGCAGAAGATTGTGATGATTCCCATGAGGGAGTTCTCTGCACACAGGTTTGCCGCCAGGCAGAAACAGGAGCAGCCACACTCCACTCCCACTCCGGTGACCTTGGCGACACCTTTGCTGTCTGGCTGCCCTTGCGAGCTTTGGGTGGGGGAGGTCCACGTCCCGCAGTCACTCAGGGACCCAGGCTCGAGGCTCGGTTCTCAGGACCGTGGGCAGAAGCAAGGAGTGTCGGGAGTCGGGAGTGACACCGGTCCACCACTTCACCTAGTTACGGGGTCACACTCAGCTTCCAGACGGTGGGCAGGAGGGTCTCTGGGTGGCTGAAGGTTAGCCAGGAGGCGAACTAGCAAGGGGCTGGTGGGGGGGGGGGGAGAGAGTGTGGGACCCCCGCCCCGTGCATGTGAAAAGAGTGGAGCTGCTCCAGGCCCGCGCTGGTGCTGGTGCCTCGAAGCCAGGAGCCCCGTCTACTGTGAGGACAGGGCCCCGGCCCTCAGGGAAGAGTGTGCTCCCCTGTCTCCTGACCCTGTGCTGGCACCCAGCCTAGCTGCCTTGCTCAGCCGCGTAGCCCACGTTTGGCCTTGTTGCAGTTACCACCACCATCTTCTGGAGGAAAACCACACGGGACCACGGCCAGCCCTGCCCCAGCACCAGGCTCAGGCTGGCTGCGTCTGTCATTGCCTGTGGCGCTTCCACGTAAGCCCCCAAGTGCTCTGAGGTCCTCCTGGAGGGGCCTACGTTCTGCTGCCTGGCCAACTGGAGCATGACCCCCAACAGACAGAAGAGGACACGGCACTGGGGCAGCCGCCGCTCCATACCTGTGCCCTGGCTGCAGGCTCTTTTCCCCACGGGCCAGGTTAGGGCTCCGGAAGCAGGGCTTGTCATGCTTGGCTTGATGCTCAGCAATCGCCACCTGGAAATCCCTTATTGTTCTTCTATTGGGGGGCTTCACATTTTCATCTTCTGGGCGCATACACAACCTCCAAACCCACAGTGAGGCTCTGGGGCTGGGCAGCAGGCGGAGGCTGAAGGGCAAGTTCTGGGCTGAGCTCAGCGCAGCTGGGAGGCAAGCAACTGGAGAAGCGTATCCAGAAAAGTCGCTCCTCCAAAGCAGAAGTTCCTGATACCCTTTCGTAAGCCCTAGACACACTTGCTGGTCTCGGTTCACAAACTTCTGGCCACCCGAACTGCAGCTGGCTTCACAGGCACCTCTGTGGCTTCCTCTGGGACTTCCGATGCTGCTCCTGGCCCCCGCTACCTTAGACGGCCCTGTTCCTCTTCCATGAGGCTTGGCCTCAGAGTCCCTCCCAAGTCTCTCTCTGCCATCCAGGGACCATGGGCGGGGGGGGGGGGGGGGGGGGGGGGTGCTCTGAAAACTCTGCTGCCCCTGTGTCCAAACCAGGCTGCCATGGCACAGCCCCCGTCTGGTCACGGCGCCCACTGCTGTGTCCAGCATGCAGAGCCAATGACCACAGGGAAGGGGGGCTGAACCACGCAGCCCAGTGCGCTGGCTCACAGGAGGCTGGATGCTGGCTTGTGATGGCTTCTCAGTGCCAGGAGGACAAGTGGAGCCAGGTCGTGGCCTGCGTGCTGGAGAAGCAAGGTTTGTCTCCCAGGGAGGCAATTCATGCCCTGAGAGGGGGGAGGGTGTGAGTCCCCTGACCCTGGGAGGGGAGGGTGTGCTTCTGTGGCAGATGAAAAGCTGAGCAGTAGGAGGCTAGAGAGGACTGAGGCCTCTTTGGGGACTGGAGTTCCCAGTCTTTGTGAGGAGGTGACCCAAGGTCCTGGTGGGTAGCAGACCCTCGGGGGAGGAGCAGGCCTGCTGCCCATGAAGAAGTGACACCCCAGAATGAGGATGTGGGGAGACTGGTGGCTGGGGTTGGTATCTACACCTGGAGGCCCCTGTGGGAACTAGGCAGGAAAGAGGTCATTGTGGACTTGACTTGGCACAGTTGACTGGCTGCCGGCAGGGCCACAGCCAGAAGGAGATGTGTGCCCCCCTGAGGTGAGGGATGCTGGGTGTGGAGGTGGAGGGTTGGATGGGCTCCGTCCAAGGCAGGCAGGTTCAGGGGAGGAGAAATTGTGTGTGGGGTCATGGCAGCCATGCCTGAAACCAAGAAGAAAATGCCCCCAGAGAAAAAGACTTTGGGGGCCTCCCACAGCTCCACTCCATCTGTCCCACATGTTGGCACCACAGGGTGTGGCAGACAGCAGCCAATGAAGGAGCTGGCACCACACTTTCTCTGCAAGTCTGCAGAAGTTGGGGTGTCCCACCCCTGCTGCCCACTCCAGGGCTATGCAGCCTCTCTGCCAGCAGAGAGGTGGCCAGAGGGGAGAGCCGCAAAGGATCCAGGCAAGGTGAAGGGAAGGAGAAAACTGGCCCCAGGACCCAGCCAGGGCTGCATGGAGGAGGCTGGCATCAGCTGGCCAGTCAGGCTAGGGAGCAGACCAGCAGCTGGCTCAGGGCGGAGGTCTGTGGTGGCTTTGACAAAGACATTCAGAGGGAGGGGGAGAGACTCTCAGTCAGTCAGTCAGTCGGGGAGGTGCTGGGACCTGGAATGAGGTGGGGGGAGGGTGGGCTGCTCACCTCTAGGTCAAGCAATGAGACACCACCAGCTGCTCTGTGGGAGGAGAGAGGGCTGTCCACTTTCATCAAGAGGGACAGTCCCAGGCAACCCTAGGGGGCACTCAGAGTGGACACCGGCAGGCTGGGTGGGCGGTGGCAAGCTCCTTAGGTTGGCCAAAGCGGCTCTCATCCGGGGCACAGGAGTAAGTGCCCAGCAAAGGCGCACTGACTGCCTGCTTCATGGTGACTGAGGGAGGGAATTCGGGCAGGGTCTGGGAGATCCCTGTGCCCCCTGTCCTTGTCTCTCAGGCAGGAGAGATGTACAGGCCCAGCTCAGGTCTGCAGGGACCCAACCAGCTCCAGTTCCCAGGGTCTTGTGAGGCCTGGGAGTCAGCCACGGTCCTGAGTCTCTAACCCACGCCAGGGTCCACCCCGTTTCCCACATGGCCCCAGCCTGGGTAGGGTGGGGATCTACCTGCAGGCTTGGGAGGAGGGTCTACTTACCTGCAGGAGGGGAGGGTCAGAGAACGAATGAGCTGACCTCCTATGGGGACTTCAAGAATGGACCACACATGAGGATGGGGACAGGGAGGGACAGGGCCAACTCTCAGGTCAGAGAAATGTGAGGAGGGGAACCGCGCGCCGGTTGGGGTGAGCGTGGGGGGAGTCAGTGTCAGGAGCCATTGATCCCCTGGCTGCTGTGCTCAGGAAACAGAAACTTCCGAGATAAGGAAACCACTGAGTCTGAGAGGGGCGGATCGCCCACGGGGACTGCCCCCAGCATCCTGGCCTCATAAACCCAGGTGCCAGCTTCACCTACCCCTCTCCTGCCACCTTCAAGAGCTCCTGCTGGCTGCACCCCCAAAGGCAGAAGATGGTCAAGGAGGAGCACGAGGTGGCTGTGCTGGGGGCCCCCTACAACGCCGCCCCCATGCAGTCCACTGTGATCAACATCCGCAGTAGCGACACCGCCGTGCCCGACCACGTCGTCTGGTCCCTCTTCAACACGCTCTTCTTCAACTGCTGCTGCCTGGGCTTCGTCGCCTATGCCTACTCCGTGAAGGTGCGCACGAGGGTGTGGCTTCTCCACCTTCTCCATCAGGGACCCAGCGTGTCCTCAGGGTGTCCTGGGCGCCGGTGGCCGGGACAAGCCACAGACT
>PVJH01036996.1:0-18298 GCA_004026705.1 Nesogale talazaci | reverse complement strand
AGCCAAGAAACGTTTTCCATCATTAGCCACTGAGAGAAATGCAAATCACAACAATGATACCACCTCACCCTGGCATTGATAGAAAAGTTCTAAAAAGGAAGGGAAAAACAAATGCTTTGGGTGAGGATGTGCAAGGAAACTGGAATCCTCATACACAGTTGGTGGGACTGTAAAATAAATAGTACCATCCCTGTGGAAAGCAGTATGATGCTTCTGCAAACTACTGGGAATAGAAATACCATATGACCTACCACTCGTGCTTCTTAGTATATAGCCTATAGAAATAAGAAACATAATATGAACAGATATATACAGACCCATGTTCATCACCGAACTATTGACAATAACAAGAAGATGGAAACAACCTATGGATAAACAAACTGTAGTACATACCGTACTCGTATATAAACCAGGTTTTTCAGCACATTTTTAATGTAGGTTTTATGGTAAAACTAGGTGCTTCAGCTGACATTTGGATTGGCTTATACTTGAGTATATTCAGTATACAGAAGGGAAGACTAACCATCACTAAAGAATAATGCTGACACTGCAAAACACCTCAAGATCTGGATGGATTTGGAGCATACAATGCTGAATGAAGGTAGTCAATCACAAAATGATAAATATCATATAGGCAAGTCATGTGAAAAAAAATAAGAAAAGGTTTTTATTTCATAAGATATAAAGTTGGATTGTTGCCAGGGTAAAAGAAGAAGGGAGAATACGAAGCTAGATGTGCCACAGGGCAGGTAGTGTTCGTCTGGGTGAACGGGAAGGCAATCCTAAAAGGGATAAATGAGGAAAGAGGTGGGGGCGGGGGCACCGAAGTCGGGCAAGTCATAGGAGGGATGATAAACTGCTCAAGCTGCTAAATACGGAAAAGAATAATCTGACACGTAAATTCCTATTTAATTCACAATAAAAGATTGTTAAAAGACAAAGTTGCATAGGAATGAGAAATATAGTGTGTCCAGCTATAAAGCCTCTAGCTTTACAGAATAAGCATTCTGGCTTTTTCTAAGTAGAGATCTTAGATTGATTAGAGCCCAAACCTACTGCCATCAAGTCAATTCTGCCTCACACTGACACTCTAGGACAAAATAGAGTTACTGCTGAAGGTTTCAAAGACTAGAAATCTTTACGGGAGCAAAACGTCGCATTTTTCTCCGACAGAGAGGCTGCTGGGTCTGAATCATTGATCTAAAGGTTAAGAGCCTAACAACCCACTGTACCACCAAGGTTCTTTCTGGACCAATTTGCCTGCAGAAAACTCTTCTATAAATACTCTCTCAGTGCAATTCTAGGGAAAACTGACTGGCAGAAAAATGGTTAAGTGCAGAGCCATACGCCTGAAAGCCACCTGAGCTGAGAGAAAGACTAACATCTGGAGAAGGCTACCTCACCCCCACACAGGGAAGGCTGGTAACAGAGTCTGAAGCAACAAGCTAAACACTAAATTTTTCTTCACTAATTTTAAGGAAAATATCTTTGCCTGAAATATTTATGATCCTCATTAAAATATCTGCTTCCTGCCCATAGTTCAAAGATGTGGTTAGAATGGAGACAATAAAAGCCAAAAGGGAAGACTTGTGTTCTCGGTTACATGATAAGAGACACCATACAAATATTTTATCACTGTGGTTAAATACGGGAAAAAAGATCCAAGCCACTTTTCCTTTTAAATACAGTAGTCTTATATCAGCACCGTTTGTGTCAACAAATACGCTTACTGGTTTTATAACACAACTAACCTCTCTGACTATATACATGCTTCTAACAACTTAATGAATACCATATGTCACAGGATCACAAAGTGGCCAGACTAAATTGCCAAACAGTAGTAATCATAAAATCCTAGTTCCTATCTAAACAAGGTCATTTTAAGCATTTTTAAATGGTCCATTACGACAATAGTTAGTTCTTATTCTCCAAAGGTGAGTATCTCATAAGTGGTTTGAAGTTGTCTGGGTTTATAAAATAATGGTAATTTAAAAAAGAAAAACAGTGGTGATAAGACAGATGGGCACCATAATATAATAAGGCAAAATAAAAATAAATTTAAACAAAGAGCACTGGGGCTCAAAGGAAAAGGGATATGGGGGAAATATGAGGGGGGGTATCCCCCCGAAAATGGAATTGCACTGAGTGAAGCGGAGCTTTCTTTCTTTTTCTTTCTTTCTTTTTTTTTTTTTTTGTGGGCATCATTGCCTCTGGTGGTCGTGGAGGCTGCCCAGTGCTGCTCCTGAGAGCTGCTGCTGGATTTGAACCGCCAAGCCTGCGGGCTGCAGTTCTGCACTCAACCACTTACGCCACCGGGGCTCAGCCCTCGCGGAGCTTTCTTAATACGCATTTTCCCTGCGAGGTGAGCACTGAGCAAGTCCCTGGCAGATAGTGCACCTATTGGCATCTCCTCGGAAGGTTCTCTCTGGTCACAGTGAATTTTTTCATAAAAGCAGTTTCTCTCAAACCTTGTTTTTTTGTGTGATGGTTGATTTAAGAGAACAGCATGCAATTGTGAAATTTTGTTTCTTGCTTGGGAAAAATGCTGCAGAAACTGTTGTGATGTTGAACACAGCTCATAAGGACAGTGCTATGGGAAAAACTCAAGCCTATGAGTTGGGTTTTTTGTTTCAAAAATGTTGAAATGCCAATTAATGACAAACCTTCTAGACATCCATTAACTTCCCAAACGGATGAGAATATCGACAGGTAGTGCATTTGGAGTATGTTGCAACAGGTCAGACTTCTAATCAAGCTATATATTTATAGGTTCAGAGAAGATTGGTTAACAGTGTGTTACACCTAATTTACAAAAAAAACCCAAACAAACAAAAGCTGAGCGCCAGTGGTGTAGTGGTTGTGCGCAGGACTGCAGCCCACTGGGATGGAGGTTCATTTCCAGCAGCAGTTTCACAGAAGCAAAGGCTGGGCCTCCTATTTCCACTACAAGAGGGCAGTGGTGCCTTCGCCCAAAAAAACAAAAACAAAACCAAAAACAAATAAAATGGCCTAATTTGTGGCAGATGGGTGACTAATTTTGCCACCATGTCACAGATGATTTGGTTAGATGACTCATGCAGCATCTCAGTGCGCCGGTTTTGGGGAAAACCTGTGGGATGAAGACAGAACTTTTCCACAATTTTTATACTCCAAATATTAAGCAAACTGTTTATCAGCATTTGTTAAGGAAGTTAAGTAAGCTGTACTCCCTGTAGTTCCCAGTTATCTAAGGCCTTTGTGCTGTGTCACTACAGAACTAACTCCCCTGCTGTGAGGATGATGACTCCCTTCCTTTGAAGCTTGTGGGAGGGATTCAAGAACCACTGTCAAAGACTCCTCATCTGACACTGGTTTATCTTCCTCCAGACATCCAAGGTCTGGTCTTATCACTCCCCTCTTCACATAGTCATCACCATATAGCCCTTAAGACAGCCCTCTCCTGTGCTGGTCCACTGAGAAGTAACGGTGGGGCTCAGATATCCCCGAGAAGGTTATTTACATGGGGAAAATAAAAATTCTTTCTCTCTCTCCATGTGGACCATTTAGTGGGGCAGAGGTGAGCATGTACCATGAAATGATATATGGCTGACTCTTATTGTTCCTTTCTTTCTCTCTCTCTCTCTCTCTCATGATCTCTATATCATTATTGTAATAAATAATAACTATCGCTGCACAATTGCCTGTTGAACCCTTGCTGTGAGTGTATCAGATATTGGCCACTTCTGATAAAAACTCAGCATGGTTTTCATGCCCCACACACCTGACTCACTTGACCTCATTCTATGCAACCTTTTTTGTTTCCACAAATGCAGGGGGGAATGAATGAAAGGGCAGCGATTGGACAATGTAGAAGAGATGAAGAAAAAAATGAGCAAGGTGCTGTCAGTCATTCAAACAAATGAGTTTGAAATGTATTACCAAGAATGGAATCACCACTCCCATCAGAGGGCAGTGATGCCTCCCCAAAAAATGGAATTGCAGATTTGACAAATGTATTACCATATGCTTGTGTATAAGCCGAGGTTTTTTTTAGGCACACTATAAATGCAATTTCTTTGATAAAATTTGGTGCTTTGGTTGACATTAGGGTCGGCTTATACTCAAGTATAAACGGTAAGTGTAATGGAGAGTACTTTGAAGGTGTTAAGATTGTTTTGTTTAAAAAGATTTAAACACACAGCTTTGGGGGGGAAAATATATTCCTTTTTTTTGGGTTTGGGTTTTTTTTTTAATACCAGGAAAAGCTGCAGAAAGGGAATGGCATTTGAAGGAAACTTTGAGTGAGGGATGAGGATGGCAGATGCCATTTGAAGAACATCAGTTTATCGAGCAAGCAGAGACACAGCCTGAGCAATTATACAAAAACAAGAAACTACAGTCTCCAGCTAGGGAATAGTTTAGTCTGGCTGACACAGAGACAACTGAAATATAGTGGGTAACCCAAAGACTCAAGAAACAATAAGAATGTTTATGAAATAATGATGACTGCAGAATTGTGGTGCTAGGGTAGATGAGTTATTAAATGGTGCTGGGAACACAGCTAAGCATTGGGAAAATCAAATCAAATGCTGACCTAATCCAGGGTCAGTGAGTTACCCAACTCCAGCAGACACAGCTCCCATAATGGGCCAGGTAACAGCTAATGGTACTCCTTAAAGGTGTAATATGGAGTGGCTGTATGTATAAGTTACACCAAGTAAACTGACAGATAACGACAGACCCATAAATTTAGTTGAAGACTATAGAGGTGAATATTTTTGTAGTATTGTGGTGAGGATGCAAAATAATTTTAATGTTATAGGATTAACAAATATAAAAATTTTAAAGTTATACAAAAGATGGTTTTAAACCTTTGAAGTTATTACAACAGGACTCAAAGAGGAATAAAACACAACAAAATGGGGAAACTGGTCACAATGATCAACATATAACACCCTCCTACGATGACAAATAACAGAAAAGTGGGTGAAAGGAGACAGCAATAGGTGAAGGACATGAAAATTTATATATATGTATATATGGGGCAGGGGAGGGAGGGAACTGAACTGATAACAAAGGCTCAAGTAGAAAAAATGTTTTGAAAATGATGATGGCAAAATAGGCACAAATGTGATTGACACATGAATGGATGGATTGTGATAAGAGCTGTAAGAAGCCTCAATAAAATAATTTTTTAAAAATACATGAACAAACTGGAAAACATATTTACAACTTATAAAAGTAAATGTACCTTAATTATGTAAGAATACTTAGAAATAAACAATTAAAAATCTGCAGAGACCATAAACAGGTATCTCACTAACAAGTAACATATGACAACCACAGAACTGTTCAACAAAACGAATTTTGTCAGCAAAATGAATGCCAAGTGGCATCAGTTCAAAAACATAAAGTCATATGCCAATTTTCACATATGTGATTGGCAAAGATGTTCAACATTCATGTGCACATGCTCTTCAAAATGCTATTGGAAGAATATTTTGGGATAAGAATATTTTGAGAGAGTAAGCAGAATTTTAAATAAGGCCATCAATGAGAAATTCCACTGACAAAGTTTATCCTAAGGAAGCAGTTGTAAAACTGTGTTTTACATGAGGAATTTAGGATAGATGATCCCTTCAGGACCAGTGGTGGGAGTGGTGATACCAGGAGGGTGGAGGGATGGTGGAATACAAAGGAGGAACCAATTGCATGGATCTACATATAACCTCCTCTCTGGGGTATGGACAAGAGGGAAGTGAGTGAAGGGACACATTGGACAGTGTATAATATGAAAAAGTAATAAGAATTTGTGAATTATTAAGGTTTCATTGGAGGGGGTTAGGGAGGGGAAATATGGGGAACTGGTACTGGGGGCCTAAGTGGAGGGAAGATGCTTTGAGAGTGATGATGGCAACAAGTGTGCAAACATGGTCTGCATACAATTGACATATGTATTGATCGTGATGGGAGTTGAATGAACCCCCAATAAAGTTATTTATAAAAAAAGGGGGGGCTGAGCACCGGTGGCATAGTGGTTCTGTGCGGGACTGTGGCCCACAGGGTTGGCAGTTCAAATCCAGCAGCAGCTCTCCAAGAACAAGGCTGGGCCTCCTCCTCCCACCAGGGCAGTGATGTCCCCCCTTCCCCAAAAAAAAGGAGGGGGAAAGAGAAGCTTATACCAAGGGCTCAAGTAGAAAATATTTGGAAATAAATATGGCAACATATGTACAAATATGCTTGATACAAATGATGCATTGAATGTTACCAGAGCTGTAAAAGCACCCAATAAAATCATTAAAAAAACAAAAAAGCCAATTTTTAAAGTAGGGCAATCAAAGCATTGGTTTTACATTGAAAAAATATAAACCACCAAAACAATAAGCAATAGTAGACTATTTTAATAAAGCACTGCAAAGTGTTCAACTGAGTATTATCCAGTCATTAAAATAATTAGGACTTGTGTTTCCTAACATAAAAAAATGTCATAATGTCCTGTAAAGTACAAAATAATATGAATCACAGATAAACTCATGTATAGGCAAAGAGTTGGAATGTTATTTTCTCAAAGTGTTAATGACATATCAATGGGTGAGGCCTACATTTCCGAGTTTACAGCATGTGACATAGACTTGAAATGTCATAGTTTACCTAGTGAAATATATTATTAGTATAATTTTACAAATTAAAAAGGTTTAGAAAATCCTTTTATGTTCTTGCAGCAGAGCTCCAAGCCTGGTTCCTAAGAAGCTTCTGGGTGGGTTCTAACTGCCAATCTTTCAGCTAGCTGTCTAGTGCTTCTGGCCAGGACCATGCAGAAATAACATTGAAATTCTGATTAATTATTCCTCCTTATTATTAAAAGAAAGCCGCCTATGTTTAACGAGGAATAGTGAGGGGAGAAGCTCAAGTTTTAACTTCAAATAAGGTCTTAAGAATAATTTACACACTTCAGGAGTTCAAAATGGAACGAATAGTGAATGCACTTGGCTTCGAGACCACCCAGAGGTGCCGTTTAAGAAAGGCCTGGTGATTTGCTTCCAATAAAGTTTTTAATAAGTCATTGAAAACACTATGGAGCACAGTTCCAATCTGACACACATGAGGTCACATGATTTGCATCAACAGGACAGCAATAGGTTATTTTTCAAAGATGGAGCCCAAACATTGCTCATAAAGGAAAGAATGCCAAGAAATAATAAGCTGAATAATTAATTTGCAACATAGCAAAGAAATAACCAAATTAAAGAGAATGAAAAAAGGATGAAGAAAAGAAAACCCAGGTCCTCTTCTTAGCAGCTGTGTGATCCTAGGAATACTTCCATATTTATAAAATGATAGACTACCCCTCAGAAGGCTAAAGTGAGACTCATAAGAGATAAAACTATACAAGTCTTAGCATAATACTTGCCACATAGCAATCAATGGTGGTCATTTTCATCACTGTTCTGAATATGTATGCTAAAAACAATTTAAAATACTTTTTCACTTCCATTTTGTAATCCAGTAATAAAAAGAAATTTCTAAGGCTTGATCCTAATAGCCCACTGTCATCACAGGGACCCTCTAGGCCAGAGAACTCCTCCCCAGGATGTTGCAGGATAGGAAGGTCCAGTGGTGCAGACAGCAATGTCTTTCTCCTGTGCAGCCACTGTTGGATTTGAATTGTTGACCTTGGGGCTAGCGACTCATCAAGTTAACCAATATGCCACCAGAGCCTCTTATTGATTACTCTACCTCCCCACCCCACGCCCCAAATATTTCTGTCTTTCCTCAGTAGGAATCTGAGAGACTTTATGATTAGTTCTCTTTATCTACTTTCTAAGATTTTCTTCCAGTACCCATCTCTAACCTGAAAATCTCTATGGTAATCCTTCAATATTTTGCTTCTGAACAAAACGTATGAAAAATATATATGATACAACTAAAAAATAGCACTTTCACAAACAAGAGTAGTATGTACAACCACAGATTGTGATGTACTTCAAATTTTAAAAATGTGTTCTGCAGTTCTAATTATGAAGACTGAGGCAAGAAAAGCAGAATTTGAAGACTTATTATACACTAACAAAGGAGTAAATTCTACAAATTCTTGTTTTATTAAGACTTCTCAGCACTCTTTTGAAACCTGAGAGTGAAGTTAACTTGATTTGTCAAAATCCATCTGGTTGACAAGAGGGATGAGAATGTGGTTTAAACCAAGATCTAGATGGTTTCAACGCTTAGGTTTTCCTGTCTAATTAAAATTTGCATAGCAGGAACAATTATGATACTTTATTGTATAATTTTATGATGTTTTTAAGTCTCAAATGTGTTAGGAAAGTGAATAATTCCTTGGTGAAAAAGAGGTTTATTACTACTGTGTTGTTTTGATTATCACATTAAAATAACTACCCACCATGTGCCCATTCAATACGCTTTACTCATAAGTCATTTACTCTCAATAAGTCTACCCAGCCGTTCCTTTTCATATTTTATTTTCAATTATTTAACCTACTTTAAGTCATCCTAAAATACCAATTTCATTACTTAGTTGTAAAATGAGAAATCTCTTCATCAGTCATATGTGGCTTTTCCTCATATATTACAATATAGATTTTTACAGCCTATATTTAGGGCCACTGTGCATTGGAATCAGCTTGATGGCAGGAAGTGCAGTGTCTTGTTTGGGGTTATTATGCCTTCTCGATGTGCCCCAGAATAAATTAGTCATAAAATTCATCCATAGATAACTAACTCAGACATTTAAGTTTATGATATAAACATTAAAATTCAGAGTATGGTTTGCCTGATACAATTATGAGACACCTTTTCTAAAGTAGAATATTTTAAATATAATTAATATAGAAACAATATAATCATCATTAAAAACTGAGTATATGATTTATTCCTACTTGTGATCATAAATAAAGCTCTGTCATCAGCACTATCATCCTTTGGGTTAGAGTAGAGAACTAACTTTGGGTTAGAGTAGAGAACGCATTCCTAATTCATCAAAGTGCATTTCAAGTCCCTACCACAAAAACAAATGCGTCAATCTGTATTTTCCTAAATGCCCCTCAAAAGATTATGCCTGCCTGTTGTTTGCCCGGTGTTAAAATGTAGCATTCTCTAAGTATATCAATGGGCACCAACTTACATCAAACAACTTTAGCTGAATCCATAGACTACTTCAGCTGACTAACCCCAAGACTGACAGTAGTGGCCTTCCCTCCCGTAAGGAGTAATGGGGTCAGGGACTCAGAGGGGCAGTTAGCTCTGCTCCACCCTACGGGGCTGGGAGCTGGCATTGACAATGGCACTGAGTGAACATAATGACTGATGAAAACGATTTCACATGCTCTTGACTTTTAACATATCAAGCAATGAACAAAGTTGTAATTACTTCAGAAGGAAATAGAAACCCTTTTAAAGGAAATGTCATTAAATAAGAAGCTCATATTTCTGAGATAGAATGTTTATGTGCATTTAAGATGCATTTAAGTTTAAAAAAAAAAAACCAACATGATTACTGGACTGGAAAAAGAAGTTTAGAACTACTGAAGTTGGGAGGGCCCTGAAACTCAAGAGTTGAAAACTGTGACACATGACTCATGTGAAGTCCTTACACGAAGTACACACGGCACTTGAGTTGTGATGAATGTACCAGCAGGGGGTGGCAAAGAGTATGATACAGTGCCCATACACCTGGTAATCAATCATAGGTAATGGGACATGTGCCTACATAAGTCCCTGCAGCTTTTAAAGACATAGGGAAAAATTCTGAAGTGTATGAAAATTTGTTTCTTGTTTTCTTCAAGATGTCACCCCAGAGATTTTCTTGTTTGTTTTGTTTGGGCACTACATGATTTAAGAGAGGATCTATCAGATAGGATCACAGGTGCTGTGTGGGTTTCATCTATTTAAAAAACCTAAGGCAAATTTCAACTAGTTGGACAAAAATGCCAGATGTCTTGTACCCATTTTAGTATATTTATCTCCACCACGAGAAAACCCCTAAGTAAACAGAAGTCCACTTGCTGACCATTTGGATATGAGCACAGCATCATCTCCACCTGGTGGTAGCCCAGTCCAATCACATATGTCAAGAAGTTAAGAGACCATGCACTCAAATGCACTTAATGAAAATGGCTATCATCCTTGATAGTTAAACTGTCTAATAAAAGTATCTATTAGGGCTGAGCCCCGGTGGCGTAAGTGGTTGAGTGCAGAACTGCAGCCCGTGGGCTTGGCGGTTCAAATCCAGCGGTGGCTGGGTAGTGCCCACGACCACCAGAGGCAGTGATGCCCACCAGAAAAAAAAAAAGTATCTAGTAAAAGTATCTAGTAAAAGTATCTATTAAATCCCTCTCACCAAAGTTGTCACAAAAATCCCACATATTAACACATTGTGGACGGATCCAGAATTTACTCATGTTTATGGTTTAATGCAAAAAACCATCCATTTATGGTTTAATAAAAAAAAAATACCTGGACACTTAGGTAAGTTGGTAAAAAAAAAATCTGGTATTTAATGTGGTTAACATAACCATACAACCTTCTCCAGGCGAAAGAACAACAGAAAGCATGGGGGAAAAGAGACAGTGGTGTGAGATATGAAAATAATAATTTAAAATCTACTAAGGGGTTATGAGGGTGGGGGAGAGGGAAGAAAAGAGGACCTGATACCAAGGGCTAAATCGAAAGTAACTATCTAAAAAAGAATGAAGGCAACATATGTACAAACATGCCTGATACAACTATGTATGTATTATGATGAGCTGTAAGAGTCCCCAATAAAATGATATTTTAAGAAAAAGAAAAAAATCCTACAGATTGAATGAATATAATAATTAAGTCATCTTGAACATATCATGAAGACAAACCCAATTTAATATGGGAAACAGATATGTGGCGTATTTATTTTTATAACATTTCCTATCACTAAATAATTTTAATAAGCTTAAAACATTACAATTTGTTAAAATGTTGACCTGTTACAACAGTGGTTCTCAACCTGTGGGCCGCGACTCCTTTGGGGGTTGAATGACCCTTCCACAGTTACAGGGTCGCCCAATTCCTAACAGTAGCAAAAGTACAGTGTTGAAACAGCAACGAAAATAATTTTACGGTTGGAGGGTCACCACAACATGAGGAACTGTATGAAAAGGTCACAGCATTAGGAAGGTTGAGCACTATTGTGCCAGAACATCTTTCTACATTTCAAGAAACGTCATTAGCCTAATAATTATTAATTAGACACCTATTATGTAGCAATTCATGCCTCTGAATTACAAATTACGAAGTTAGCAAAGCATATTATATAAACCATGCACTGCCAGAAGAACAACAAAATATGTCCCTGGAAGCTCCTTAGCAGGAAGCTAGGCTAGAAATTCAGTCTCAAGTACTTTGGATATTTCAGCAAGCAGGACCAGTGCCTAAAAAAGACATCTTGTCTGGTAAAACTACGGGTCAGCAAAAACAAGTGAAGGCCTCAGTGGGAGGAAGGCGGCAGTGTCTGCAATGGGTTCGAGCATGGCAGAGAGAAAAGGGACCGGGCAGGACCGGGCAGTTCTTATTCTGTGTACAAAAAGTCGACATGTGTTTCCTCTGACTTGGTGGCCCTTAGCAACAGTAACAAGCTATGTAATGGAGGTTACTTTCTCTTACCTGGCCATCAATATCAGACATGTTTGCCTATAAGTAATGTTTACCAAACTGGAACATTATTACAGTCGTAATGAGAACACAAGTAGATGAAATTTGCTTATGTTCTCTCTTCTTTCCATAGTAAATATTTCATAAAAGTCCTCTATGATAAATTTGGTCTTCATTGAGAATATTTTCTAATGATATATGGTGTTAATATACTGCCGCTTAGCAACAAAATTGTGAAACTCAGAAAACAAACCATAGCAATAAAAAAAACTTAAGGGAGAAAATACTTTCTACCATACTCAACAGCTTAATTATAATTTACTGCTGGGTTACCCGTAGAAAAATAAAAAGAAGAATGTTAAAATGATGACTGTGATCACTGTATTTGCCTGAAATCTGTGTTGGCATCCTATGAACATAAGCTTGTTTGAAAATAGGGATTTCTTTGTTATCTGTGTAGGGTGTGCCCTAGACTAATAATTACCTCTGAGCTGTAAGTGATGGGTCTAAACATAGCAACAATAAGTACAAACAAGTGAAGACAGCTATAACTCAAGACACAAGACACCCCAGACCACAAACACTGAGACAAGGACCTCAAAGCCTTCCCTTTAAGCCAGTTCCCTGAAGGGAAACTTCTGGCTACCTAAAGTATGCAAAAAGAATGTCTATTCTTTAAAAGCATCCACTTGTGGTATTTCTGTTACAACAGCACTAAGAAACTAAGATAATGACAAAATAAAACCAAGATATAGCTATCACTAACAATGATAACTCCACAACCAGAACTTAAAATACATTTACCATATTGTCATGTTCTGCCATGTTGTTTATTGGTGCCATCAAGTCATGTCTGACTCAGAGCAAGAGCAAACAAACACTGCCTGGCCGATGCCATCCCAACAACCTTTGCCAGGTCTGTGTCCACTGCTGCAGCCACTGTGTCCATGCACCTCATCAAGGGTCTTCCTCTCTTTCTCTGCCCCTCCACTCCATCAAGCAGGATGTCCTCCTCCAGGGATTGGTCCCTTCTGACAACGTGTCCAGAGATCACAAGATAAAGCCTCGCTAGCCTCACTTCCAAGAAGCATTCTGGTCATACTTCTTTGAAGACAAAGCTACTCATTCTTCTGGCAGTTGATGGTATACTCAACACTCTACATCAGTACCATAAACCAAATGCAAGTATTTTGCATATATATAGGCACAGAATGTCAATACTTATCGTTAATACTAGGCTATCAAATTTCAGTCATTTTCTCACTTTCATTTCAGCATAATATACACTCATTTAATTATTTTTATATTCAAGACAGTCTTAGAAAATGGAATTAAAATGTGATTTCATTTTTTTGAAAAGGACATGTGATTTTTAAAAAAAGGATGAAATTGGAACGAAAGTGTGAAATTTTTAAAAGGGTATGGGAGATCTGCCAATAACAGCAACTTATAGCTGCTTCCATTTTTTTTTTTTTAAATACAGGACAAGTGCTCATAAGTTCAGGCTCGAGAACCAAATTCTTACAGGTAAGCCAGGTGTGTGAGCTTTAGTCCTACTAGAAAATACACTCTAACAGCCAGGGAGGTTTTCTGATGTGTCTTTACTGTCTAAAACACAACATGGAACATTATAGGCATTTAATAAATAGTTGAATGAATGAGTAAATGTATCCAAACCTTCCTTTCCTTATCTATAACAAAGTTTGAAAATAAGAAAAAAAAAAACAGGGAGCAAAAAATGTCTTGGTGACCTGACAGTTTAGTGGTTGGAAAAAAAAAAACAAAAACAGAAGATAGCAATTTGAACCCACCCCTAGTCTCCTGAGGAAGAAGACCTGGGACTATACTTCTCTATCAAGTACAGCCAAGAAAATTTCATGGGAAGTTGTACCCCATCACGTGGGGTCTATCTGAGTTGAAATAGACTTGACAGCACCTAATACACACATAGGAAAAAGCAATGTCCTTCCTTCTGATCACTGCGCTTCCAGCTCATCTGCATTTTTCAAAAATTAGTATGAAAAAGCTTCAGGCTTGCTTGACACCAGGGAAAGTATACTGACTTTTCTCAAAGAGTAACATACTGAAAGACAGAGATCAATGTTGATGCTTCTCAATTGGTGGAGGACCATGAGTTGGATAAAGGTCCTTCTTAAAGTGTTCGAAGAATCTTTAGGCTCTTGATACAACTGCTGCTTGATTTATGGAGGAGTAAGGGCTAAGTCTTGTTCTCTGTCTTGTCAGTTTACCAAAGCCAAACATTTTATCTTCGCTGGATCAATGTGGAGCATGGGAGAATACCCAGCAACCCCTTACCACAATGCCATACTACACTGAGTACTCAACAAGTACTAGGACTTCTTTCAATCTTAATCATAGTATATTTTTGTTATTCTATACTCATTGCATTCTATATGTATTTTATAATCAGCTTGTCAATTTCTAAATAAAAGTCTGTTGGAGTTTAGATTGTGACTATGCTGAATCTATAGATTAATTTAGGGTGAACGTACATCTGAACAATATCAACGTGAAGTCTTGTAACTCATGAATAGGGTATGTTTCGCTATAAAAGCATTCTTCATTGTTTTCAACAATTTTGTAGTTTTTAGAGTACAAGTCTTGTACATGCTGGTCTTACACATGCTGACAGATTCATCCTTCATGTTTCTGCTATAAAGTAGTATTTTAAATTTTTAGTCTCTCACTGTTTATTATTGGTAGAGTACATAGAAATACAAATTTCATCTTGATGTCAGTGAGGTCTCACTGGCAAATACAAATGTCAAAATTTATCAAACTACATTTTCAAGATGTTCAGTTTATGACACATCACTTATACTCCAATTCAAAAATTGGAAAGGTAGCAGTTTAATTGTTCTTCTGTATCTATGTTTACTTAATTGGTATATAATTCATAGATAATAACATTCACTCTTAAACTTAGTATATATTCACAAAATTAGACAATAGTTCATCACTAATTCCAGAACACTTTCATCAGCACCTAAAGAAACCCCTTTACTGGCCACTTCACATTTCCCTAGCCCCTTAGAACATATTGAAAATCTATGGCAGTGTATTTCATCTGGCCACACCAATTTACTCTTTAAGATCTTTTGTGGAAAAGATTGGTTTGACACTAGTTTTAAGTGGCTATGACAGATACACTCCTATCAGTCAGTCATCACTGTGTTGTCATAAGAACCATAACCATAATGATTAAAAGAGACAAACTGTATCAAGTTGATTCTTACGCAAAGAGACCCTACAGGACAGAGTAGAACTGTCTTTATGGATTTCCAAGGTTGTAAATCTTTACAGGAGCCTCATGGAGCAGCTGGTGGGTTCGACAGTCCAAAGTTATAACCCTTCATGCCACCAGCACTCCACATATAGACAATCATTTTAGAGATGTTTCAATAACAGAAACAGCATTCAGTGTACATGTATAATGGTGATGGCTCATGCTATCAAGATGGTTTTGACTCATGGTGACATGTAACAACAAAGCAAAATACTGCCTGGTCCTCTGTCATCCCCGCAGTTGTGGCTATGTTAGAGTCCCTTATAGCATCCACTGTGTGAATCCATTCCATCCTGGTTCTTGTTACATATGTTGAAGAACTGCCAAATTATTACTTTTATCAAACTATCAACTCCCAATTTAGAAATCTTATTAACATTTCTCTTAGCTTATCTTTGTTCATTAATGATATCAGGACCAGCCACCATCAGGTCACGGTCATAAGTGCTGAAGACAGGCTCCCACTACAGAGACAGAACAGCTCACAACCTGCAAAGCTTTAAACTTTGATTCACTCTGCTTTGAGATAATTCCAATATAAACTACGCTTTCTCAACAACCTCTTAAGACATCTAGTATTCACAAGACAGTTAATATTTACAAAAGCTCTGGGTAAAGCCAGCATCACGCTGGAAGAGCAATGGGTTTATATCCTACACTCTATCAGCTCAGAACATTATGATGAAGGCGTGTGCCGGCTGCTTTGGGACCTTTTTTTTTTTTCAGGTGACAAGATCACCATTTGTATTACAGCATCTCTCAGTTTATAGAAAAGACAGTGATCATAGCCCAATCTAGCCATTTTTCATGCTAAAGAAGCATCAGTGGTGATTCATATACATTATCCACTTTAGAATGATTTGTATCTGTTTCTAATGTTTCTATTATTATGCATGTAAATTAAATGTGACAGAGTGAAAAATAACAGCTGATACTAGGTTTTTTTATACTCCTATGTTTAGCACATGCTGTGAAAACCAGGCTCAAGCATTACTCACTTCTTAAAAATTAACTTTTTACCAAATATAATGCAGCTTTGATTCAAAGGCAGCGAATTTGGAAGGTTTTGGCTTTGTATTTAAAATTATTTCAAGAATACTAACTAAATCATAAAATAGCTAAATCCTAGGGGTGTACCTGAGCAAAGTCTATGTGCGAGTAATCAACAGTCAAAATGCTGTGAAGGTATGATTTGGGGAAGATGGCCTATTAACAATATGAAAAAAGCCTTACTATAAGACTATGTTGCTGAAATATTACAGAAAGCAAAATTCAGATCAAATATGGAAGGCTTAGCTTTATGATATTCTTTTGGCTTAACTACTTTAAAGAACACTGCCTAATGCAGAGAATTCTTGATAAATGAAATGAAAATAATCAAAGACCTTCTCAGCCCACATATGTACGGAGGCCAATAAGCATTCATGTCACAAAAAGTACTTGGTAACCAATAAAAAGAAAGCTAAAAGTCTCATGAAAATGCAGGTGGTGAGTAAGTTTATGTACTCTCATTACTATTCAAACCTTTCGCCTGAAAAGTTATGAACTGCTTTATCATGACTGCTCTGTCCCCCACAATACGCTCTTCTTTTCTGCTGGGATCTGTAATTCAGTGGAATGGATGCACAGAACTCACAGTGCTCGCAGTTATGAGCTTTATTAAGGAACTTAACAGGCTACAATTCAGGTGAGAAATGTTCAGGATACAGCTGTTCAGTCTGGACAGTTTCTTCGCTGCCATGCCCATTAGCAGACCTTTCTCTCCAGCCCTCAACCATGTATCATGACCTCTGCTGTACTTGCACAATGTTAAAAAGTATCTACCTCCACCTTCTTACCCAGCCCCACCAGGAAAGCGAAGGTTGCTCAGTGGAAGTGACACAGGCTAAGACTAGTAGAACCATATTAAATAATTCACAGCACTGCAAAGGGCCTTGCAGCTTGTTAATAGGCAAATCTATGAAGGTCAAACTCTTAAATGCCATGAGTCTGCTCTAGATGTTTGAGAAAAATAAATGGGTGATAAAGAAATGGAAAAAATATATCTTATAATATCAGCATGGGATCGTCAATTAAAATGCAGTGCATTCACTATTTCCTCTAGAGAAATAAAAACTTATGTTTACATAAAAGCACGTACACAAATGTTTATAGCTGTTCTATTCATAATGGCTAGAAACTAGAAACATGCAATGTCCTTAAAGTGGGGATGGGATAAATAGACTGTGCTACTTCCACACTATAGCCTACTCATAAAGGCAAAGAAACAAGCTAGCGCTTCACAGAACAACTTGGATGAAGCTCCAGGGAAATTAATATGCTGAGTAAAAGAAGCAGCCTTAAATGTATAGACACGATATAATTCCATTGAAGAGAATTTCTTAAAAAGATGATGATGGAAACAAATTCAGAGTTGTCAAGATCAGAGGAAGGGGTAAGGTGTGATCATAAAAGTAAAACGTGGCTGAGCCCTGGTGGCGTAAGTGGTTGAGTGCAGGACTGCGGCCCGCGGGCTTGGTGGTTCAAATCCAGTGGCGGCTCTCAGGAGCTGCGCTGGGTAGCTCCCACGACTACCAGAGGGCAGTGATGCCAAAAAAAAAAAAGTAAAACATGTGGAAAACTGGGGAGGTAATAATATTTTGTATAAGATTACAGGGGTAGTGATGGTGGCACAAATCTATACATGTATTAAAATTCAGAGAGCTGAAAAGCAAAAATGAGTAAATACCACTGTATGATCATGTTGAAACGAAATAGCATTTCTAAGATATCAAC
The DNA here is from genome assembly GCA_004026705.1 of Nesogale talazaci. Classification (NCBI taxonomy): domain Eukaryota; kingdom Metazoa; phylum Chordata; class Mammalia; order Afrosoricida; family Tenrecidae; genus Nesogale; species Nesogale talazaci. Next base: position 597 of record PVJH01036996.1, on the reverse strand, counting down.
TGACAATGCTATCATATATAGTCAGTTTGTACACATATTTATTCAGAATCTGTTATAGGTGATTAGTACAATTTCATAAGTAAAAGTTTTTAAAACTCTTCCATTGAAAGAAGACTTACCAAGCTCATTGAGACTCTGAGCAGCTTTCGTTATCTCTCTGCTTCCCCCTTGCAATTGCCCTTGGAGTCTCTTGCTGAGGTACAAGATGCGTATTATTCTCCGAAGCAAATCACAGGCAACCTGTGCAAACAGCAATGTGAAATGAGGATAGGCAACTCATGAAGCCTTATTATTATTGTTGGCTACATATATTCTTCCTGGATGCTAAATTTCCTAGATTCATTTATTCATATTCCCTCTTCTGCCCCCGCTCCTCCCCCCCACCATCCAAATATCAATATCTAAATAAGCACAGGTCGTTAAAAGCATCAAATTCCCCAGAGAGAACCAAGAAATACCATATTTACCATCTACATTAAACTCCAATTTATCCTAATTGGTTAGAGAAGGAAAGAAATAGAACATTTGGGACTGAGGAGCTATGTACACAAAGCAAACTCCATGCAGTTGAACTATTTCAACATAGGCAGCCCCGAC
>PVJH01036995.1:0-10911 GCA_004026705.1 Nesogale talazaci | reverse complement strand
CCACATTCCTTGCTTTGTTTGAAGCACGTCTCTGTAGTTTCTGGTTCTGTTCGGTTTACACACGTGAGGCGGGGAGAAAGAAGAAAGGAAGGGGAATGGTCCTTGGAGTACCTCCAGCCCCAAATCATCTGCTCAGAGTCAGCGCTGACCCTTGATGAGGGGGGCGGGGGGCATCCCTCGGGTGGGATTGAAAACCTCCTTGTGTCATGCTATGCGGCAGGAGGGAGCCATTCGTCTGGATTAATCTTTCAATGGCTTTGTGGCAGTGCGGCCCTCTTCCTTATGAGGACAGGGCAGTAAAGTTAAACTGTAGCCAAGCTTTGCCTGCAGGAACCCGTCTGGGAGAGATAATTAGCCTGGGCCCCTTCTATTAGAAGGGTTATTAAAAATCTCAACTCGAAGTGATTTCAGGCCAAAAAAAAAACAAACAAACCCAAAAGTCTCATCTTCTGGTTTCTGACACACCTGGGGGTAGTTGTAGCTTAGAGATAATTTGAGTTTAGACATAATTTCTTTGGGTTGGATCAAAGATTCTCTCTCTCTTTCTCAGTCTTTATCTCTATCCTCTGTCTCTCTTTCTCTTTCTATCTGTCTTTGCCTCTGCCCTTCTGTGTGTGTGTGTGTGTGCTTTTGCCTATTTCTCTCTCAGGGTCTCTCTCTGTACCACTATCTGTCTCTCTGCCCCTGTGTCTCTGTCTCTCTCTTATATGTCTCTCTCTATGTGTCTTCACATAGTCTCTTTGTCTGCCTCTCTCCAGGTCTCTGGGTGTCTTTCTGGTCTGTTTTCTCCACCACCACCCCTCCACCTCTTTTCTTCAGTGTCAGTGTCCCCAGGATGTCCCTATCTGGGGTGGTCATGGGTCCATTCTTGTCACTCGGTGTCCCCACACACCGGGCCTTGGTGAGGGTGGAAGACGGTGATGACTCAGGGTCCTACAGATGTGGGGTGGGCTGGGGGCTCGCCGGATCTAGGGGAATAGGACACTCTGGAAACTGGGAGACTGGGGTGGAGGTATGGAGCAGCACTGCTGTGCTCTCTCAGGTCTGCTCTGCCCACGTGGGAGTGACTTCTCCAGGAGACAGGGTCCTTGTGACCTGGGTGCTTCTCAGCTTCCCCCGTCACGAGTTCAAGAACCTTCCTGCCCCTGTGTTCTCTCTGTTACTCGGCGAGTGGGGGCTCTCTGCCTTGTAGATGATGCAAACCTTGGTGGTCAGAAATGCCTGGGTCTGGCGGGCTCTTCCAGCTGGGTCCTCTTAACCAGCAGCTGCCCCTGTACCCAGAAAGACCTTCCCCCCTCACTCTGGGGGCCCTGCCTGGAGTGGCTCCATTGTAGATCCCCCAGCGCTTGGGGCCAGGACTGCCTGGATCTGGTCTCTTGGCCTCAGTGTGGTCCTCGGGCAGGAAGGTCCATGGTGTAGCTGATGCAACTCCCAGAGCTGGGTAGGATGCCAACAGAATGGCACGAGGGGTCTCCTTGCCTCATGAGGAGTCCTTGGGGGCCGCTAGCCCATAAGCACTCCGAGAAGGTGGCATCACACCTGCTCACAGGTGGGGACGTAGGTTTGGGGGGGGTGACAGTTTTATCATGAAAGACCCTTGCCTTGGACCCAAAGCTGCCTGCCCCTAAGCCCAGTGGTAACTATGTGAGTCTGGATAGACTAGAGAAACAATTCATAAACACGCATGCATATGGATATAAGTGAGAGGTTTATATACAATAGGGATGGAATATTGAAAAGCATCCCAAGCCAGTCCAGTCCAAGTCCATAAGCCTGCTATTGGCCCATATGTCTGATACCAGTCTATAAAGTCTCCTTCTGACTCACGAAGCACATGCAATGACACCAGGACAATCACAGGCCAGTGGGTGCAGAGTCTTGTGTATCCAGTGGTGGTAGAAGCATCTCAGCGCTGGCCAGGGCCTCTCTTGTGACTCCTCAAGCATCTCAGCACTGGCAGGAGTCTCCCTGTGGCTTTTCCAGCTTCAGAGATCTGGTTCCATCGGGGTAAGCCCACGTGGCTTCTCCTCTGGGATGTCTCCTAGGGAGACAGCCTTGTGTCTTGTCAGAAGAGCATCTGCAAGGGACTGAGTCATAAATATCTCACCTCCAAGAGGGAAATACAACCAGAATTCTCAGGAGAAAGTCATGCCCACACAGAGGCCTCATTGGCTGTCTCCAGATCGACAGGCTAGATTTTACCCCTGAACTCCCAATCATGAAATTGACACGATTACATGACTGCCACAGTAACCAGCCAGAGAGGCTCAGAGAGGGGGCCCCTGATAGTGGACCCTCCCCTGCGGTCCGCAGCCCCCACACATGAGCGGGTTGGCCTGGACGCAACAAGGGCTGTTCCCAGGGAAGAGACAGACAGTTCTCAACATCCCTGGATGGGAACCAAGGACCCAAGGCTCTCACCTGAACCCAGTCCTTGCAGGTGGAGACTGGGTGGTGAGACCAGGGTGAGGGGCCTAGATTGCATTTCATGGGCTGGATACTGAATTAGGGGTGAGGGGAGCCCCTGGGGTCTTCTCCAGACTCCTCACCCCCAATCTGCATGAAGGTAGTTGACGTTCCCAGAGGCCCTGCCCAGCTGCCAAGCACAGAACTCCAGACCCCCAGGAAGTCCCAGCCCAGGGTCTGGCAGCCACCACGGGTGTCCTGAAGCTCCTGGACACCTGCCACGCAGCCCACAAGGTGGACCTTTACAAACAGGCACCCCGTGCTCACTGCCTGGGGCTGGGGGCTGGACCAGGCTATCAGCCATGGAGACTCCTCAGCGGCCACCTCTCCCCAGCTCCTGGGCAGCTGGCTGTCCTTGGAACCTTAGTAGGCTATGCTGCACCTGTCTTAGCCATCCCAGCTGTCTGTCTCCCCAAGGCGTGTCCCTGGTTTATAGGGACATCATTTCTAGAGGGTGAGGGCAAGGACACCCCCCCCCCACCCTCCACGTGATCTTCTGCTCTCTGGGCTGGTTAGAACGTCTAAGACACCCTCCTCTCCCAGACAAGGCCTTGACGGCAGTGCCAGCATGAGGATGTTAACTTCGTGGGGGGCAAAGGGGGCACCGTTTTATCCACAGCAGGGGCTCTTAGTCCAGCCCGTGAGCCACTCCTCAGGGTCCTGCTGGACCAGGCTGCAGGGCAGGCTGCCTGTGGTGGGTGTGCCTGCGGCCATGGCATGTGGCGTGTGCCCGGCTCACCATCTGGCCGCTCTCTTCCAGGCTTGCCGGTACGGGCACGTGCAGCACCTGGAGCACCTGCTCTTCTACGGGGCGGACATGGGGGCGCAGAACGCCTCGGGGAACACCGCCCTGCACATCTGCGCGCTCTACAACCAGGTGAGAGGCCCCACCCCGCGCTCCCTGCACTCCGAGGCCTGGCCGGACTCCTGTCAGGTGATGCTCACCTGTATTCTCGGGAGGGGATGAGGGGCAAAGAGGAAGCTGGGCGTCTGGAGAGGGGGCTGTGTAGGCGCCAGAGGTCCCTCGGCCCCCTGCTCTCACTCACCCCCCTGCCCACTTTCTGGGGGAGATGCAGGACCTGATGACACCCGGTTTCTCAGCGAGCATGTGCCCACCCTCCATGGCACGGGCACAGACGCTGCCCACTCACCTGAGGCCACTTGGCCACTGTGCCTGGGCATGGAGAGGCTGGAGTGGCCAGCTTCGTCCACAGGGTATCCGATGAAGCCTTTGCTGTGGTCATGGAGTCCATCTTGCTTGGGGGGGGGGGTGCGGAGTCTCCATCCCCCACACCATGGGGCGCTTGCTGGAGGCTGGGACCTTTCAAGAGCAGGTTCCAGGCCTTACTTCCGAGGTGCCTCTGGGAAAGTTTGAACCACCAGCCTTTGCCTCAGAGTGTCTCTCAGTGGCGTGAATCCCCAGGGGTGCCGGCACCCCACAGACACACCCGAGTTGAGCGGTGAGGTTGCACAGGCACACACGTGGAAGAAATCCCCTGGAGGTGCAGCAGGTTCAGCGCTGGGCCGCTCACGGGCACCAGGGCTGCTGGCTGGCCGCTCGGTGCAGAAGGACAGGCTGGGGCTCCCTGCACGGCATTGCTATGGGGCAGAGGAGCCGGAGCCCCCAAGTGTGGTGGGTCGGATATTGGACTGCAGTAGGTAAGGCCAGCCATTCCAAATCCGCCCCCCCCCCCAAGCCCCCGAAGAAGATGAAGCTGCGTGCTCCTGTAGAGAGTGGGTCTCGGGCACCCCTGGGGAGGGGCGGCTCTGTCCTGTTCTGCAGAGCCACCAGGAATTGGAATCCGCTCACGGCGGGGGGTTGGCTGGCGTCAGACAGGGTAAGAAAGCAGGGGGCCCGGGGCGGGGTGTTTGAGCAGCACTGAGGGGCGAGGGATGGGACGGGTCTGTGGACCCCATGTGCAGGTGGAGCAGTGCCCTGTGTCCTTGTGTCCTGAGCGGCAGGTGGGCCCAGGCCCCGAGGGTGAGGGTCCCTGAAGGGAAAGCATGCACCTGGCCTACAGGAAGACTCAGGATGTGTCTGTGTGTCTGTGGGGGGTTGTCAGGAAAGTCCCTGGCCAGCAGGCGGTGAGTGTGGGCTCCACGGCTCCTGCTCACCCCCTCACCCTCATTTTCTCTCCCTCTGACCTTGAGGATCTTGTCGGGGTGTGTGTGTGTGTGTGTGTGTGTGTGTGTGTGTGTACCCGATGCCAAGCAGAATGGGATGATGGGGTGGGGGTGAGGGTTCCTGACTACAAAAGATTGAGGAGGAGGGTCTTTGCTCGAGGACTCCTGGCTCAGCACAGCCGGTCCATCGTCTGTCTGTCTGTCCTTAGCACTCACTCTTTCAACTCCAATGGGGACTCTGCCCTGTTGGCTTACTGTGACACCCAGGGGGGAGATCGCCAGCCCCTCTCCTTCCCCAGCACCCTCCCCTGCTCCCCCGAGTCCATGGCCCGTCTTTCTCAAGTTCCCACCTCTCGGAGTTTTTAAATGCTCCTGGATGCTTTACCCTGGAAAAGCTCCTATTCATCCTTCAAAACCCAAACCCAGCTGCCCCTCTGTCAATCATGCCTCCTAGGCCAGCCCATTATGACACCCTTCCTTCGATGTCTCCTCCACACATGGCCCAGGTCGTCCCTTGGAGACATCAGCCTTCACCTCAGCTACTTTCCCTTGTCCTCGGCAGGGACAGCAGCCTCACCCTGGTCGGTTCAGGGTGGCCTTTCAGCTGGACGTCAGGGACTCCTTTGCGGAGCTGCTGACTGGACAGCATTTGAAGTCGGAGACCAGCCTGGGAGCATGAAGGGGGCCGCTTGATTGCATTACAAGAACCCACATCACGGGGCTTGGCTGTGGCAGACACAACATCTGGAGCTGCAGCTGCTTCTTAATTACTGCCTTAGATGGGGGGGAAACAGCCCTTAATTTCCCCCAGTAGATTTCAAGCTTATTGTCTCATGAAAACATAAAAGAGAGAGAGAGAAAGAGAGAGAGAGAGAGAGAACACAAGGAAAAACATGTTTTCTGTTACTTGAAGTGGCTGTGGACAATCGGCGGTCTTTGAAAGAGTGGGTGGTGCACTCTTGGCCTTGTCTGGTCAAATCGAGCCGGCTCCGACCCATTGCGACCCTGTGCACGTCAGAAGGAAAAGCCGCCCAGTCCCACACGGCCCTCACCATCATCCCTGCCCCTGAGCCATGGCTGCAGCCCCAGGGTCAGCCCATCTCATGAGCGACGGCCTTCCTCTCCTTCCCTGCCCCACCACGTGACCCAGCATGACGCCCTGGCAACGACAAGCCCAACCACACACCCTGGCCTCTCAGGAGCTCTCCAGCCGGATGTCTTCCAACACAGATGGGCAGCCCCCCTGCTCTCCAGTCTTCCCCAGTACCCCCATTCAAATGCAAATTCAGACGTGCCCTTTCCTGAGACCAAGGCGCATGGGCCGTCTGTATTCTGTGTTATGGGAGGGAGCTGCAGGAAGTGTGCAGACCGTTATCTTTTCACTGAGTGTTTCCACACACATCTTGAGGGGCCCCCCCTCCCACCCCCCAAACACAAAGGCTCCTGAGCGCTGCCCCTGATTGATGTGTTTGTCTTCCAGCTTAAGGACTGGGGTTCAAGGCCACCCAGAGATACCTCGGAAGCACGGCCTGGCAGTCCATCTGATGCTCACCCAGTAGCAGGGATTCCCGCAGAGCAGTCTCTGACAGACAGGCGCAGGTCTCCAGGCGTCAGTACGGACTCAGTAGCATTGGGTCTGTTTGTGGAGTTCCACACGGGTCTAGATTCGACCGAGTTTCATTTCTCCTGCCTCCTTCCTGTCTGTCCCCAGCCCTCAAGGGTCTCCCCGGAGCGGCCTCAGTTATGAAAAGGGCCTTGGGTGTAACCTCCGGCAGGTGGGGCTGGTGGTTTCTAAGTCACGCGGTTGCTAAGCGGCTGGAAGTAGGAGAGTGACCTATGGAGTGTCTGGGGCCGAGTTAGTGCTCCACTAATGACGGGGCTGTGGACGCTGATCTGATGGTGGGGACGACGACGACGAGGGGTGAAGAGGAAGATGGCGGTGAACCATGCTGCTGTGTCTGCTGATGGGCCTTAGCAAGCGCCTCCTTATGAAATCTAAAAGCATCCGGGTGTGTGGGGAGCTGTAGACATTGCTGGTTCACATCACTTTTTAATGTTCTTTTTGTCGGGCACCATCAAGTCAGTTCCAAACCATAGTCTCCTGGTCCCTGTAGGCACCCGTCAGTCAGGAGGTGGCCCAGTAACCATGAGAGGCATCCCTGTCAGTATTGGGAACCCAGGGGGAGAGTCCCGGACTCCCAAACAGGAGGGTTCCCTGGCACGGGTTCATGACTTTACCCAGTGAACGAGGAACTCAGATGAGAAGAGTGAAGCTGTGGGGGGTGGTGGTGGGGCAATCTCACTCTGTGGTCGGCTGAATGGAGGGCAGTCAGAGGCCTCTGTTCAGGGAAAGGGAGGGAGAGGGAGTGGGGAGTTCCAGAGAGGACTCTGCAGAGCTGTAGACACAGAGCATAGGACAAGCAGGCCAATCGGACTCACACTCTGCACAGTAGTCCCATCTGAGGGACAGTGACAGCCAGACCAAACACCAGCAATATTGTTGGCAGCAGGACTCCCGGGAAGTGGACACAGAGACAAAGGGCCTGAGGCCACATGGTGGAGGGAAGGGGGGTCAGAGACAGATGCAGAGAAAAGGTGGACACGAGAAAAGGGTTTTATCATCGCAGTTATTTCCAGCTCCTCCGGGTTGAGTCTTCTGGTCCTCAATGATGTCCAGAAAGGCAGACAAGTCAAACGAGACACAAGGAATATGTGTGAGAATATTAGCTGGAGGCACTTGCCCAGATGGCTCTCAGAGGATCCTGGGAGCAGGGGACGGCACCTGAGAGGTCCTAGTTCCCATACTCATCCAAAGACGGGCAGGGGCGATGAGACACTTCTTACTCCTCCTGAGTTTCGGCACCATGATGATAGGTCAAGATGGAGCTGCAGAAAGGAGAGAGAGCTTAGTCAGGAATGAAAAGTAGAGATATGCTTTATTGAGGTACGGAAGGACTTTGGGGAGGGGAAGGGACAGGATCACCTTGAGCTCCTGGGTGGGTTCCAAGGTCTGAGATAGGCCCGGGAAGTTGTGCCCATTGGTGGGGCAGCGGGATATATCGAGAGTGCAAGTCAAGGTCATGTGGGCCCATAAAGGGGAAGGGAGGTCTTTTGTGCTGTCATTTGCAGGTTTCAGTCAGGAAACCTGTGGGCAAATCATCCTGTTTTTCACAGACTTGCTTCCTAGAATGCTGGAGACGGAGGGGCTGTGTGAACCCTGCCCAGAGAGATAAGATCCTTGAAGAGTTGGAGGCAGGGGTTACAAAGTTTAGTAAGCTATTTGTCTTCCTGAGGGGGTGAGGAAATGGATGCCACTTTGATCCGACCAGACCTAAACAGACACCATTCCCTGGACTTGGGGTCCAGCCTATTCCAGTCTGTCCCCCTCTGAGCTCAATCATATCTACAGTCTCTATTCCTAAAGGTTGCATTCACAAATGCCAGGGGTGAGGGTAAGAACAGGTCTTTATTTTTCTCTTGGGATGGGGGTGGGCAGCAGGAGGGCTCACTTCACCTCCACAGCTGCCACACTCTCCCCCAGGGTCTGTCCCAGTGGGTTTCCTCTCACCCCAGCCTGCACTCTGAGGAGCAGCTCTGCATGGGGATGGTGCGTCTGTGGAGCTGGTTTCCTCCCCATGTGGTGGTGCCAGAGCCCTGGTGGTGTCATGATGACATGTTAGGCTGAAAGTCACAAGGTCAACAGTTCAAAACCACCAGCCGCTCCATGGGCAAACGATGAGGCTTTATACTCCTGTAAATGGCCACAGTCTTGGAAACCCACAGGGGCAGTTCTCCCCTTGTCCTGTCGGTCTTCCTCCTTTTCAATGACCCCTACGACCCATCCCCAACCCCATCCACACTTTCCCAAGCATACTGTCCTCTTCCAGGGACTGGTCCCACACCCAGAGTGTCTGAGAAGTCTCGCCACACTCGCAACAAAGATGTATCTGGCCATGAGGCAGTGAGGGGAGCCCAGCACGGCTCAGCCCCCAGCAGCTCCAGCTGCAAATAGATGCGCAATCGGTGAACACCGTGGACTCATCTCTGCTGTGGAAGGGCCTCAGACAGCAGTGCCATCCTGACCCCACCCCGGGGCGGGGCAGGGGGCATGACTAGCATGGCTTTCATGGGCTCAAATGGGGGGGGAATGTCCCCCAGCATTCTGTGAGCCCCCCTAGTCCAGCCAAAATCAGCATCTTCGCAGACAGGGCCTCATTCTCAGCAAACCAGTCTTCTGCTCCTGCCTTCCTGGATCAGGGGTGGGGGCATCTGGTCTGTGGGTCACGCAGACCCCAGACCAAACTCATTGCCACCTGGTCGGCCCTGACCCACAGCGACCCTGTGGGACAGAGAAGATGCTCCTGGGGGTTCTGAGGTTGGACTAGCTCTGGGGGAGTTGAGCGGGGAGGGGGGTCATCTCTCCCTGCTGGACCATGGCCAAACTCAAACTGAACCTACCACCATCAGGTCAGTTCTCCAGGACAGGATAGAACCGCCCCTGTGGGATTTCCGAGACGGTGACTCTTTCTAGGAGTACAAAGCCCTCTCGTTCTCCCACGGAGCGGCTGGTGGCTTTGAACTGCTGACCTTGTGGTTCGCAATCCCATGCAGGACCACTATGCCACCAGCTCTCCTTGGTCAGTCGTATAGGCCTGCCGAACCACTCACCCCAGCTAACCCCCCCCACGCCTCCCCCAGAGAAGCAGTTCCGGCCATCGCAGGACACGCAGGATAAGCATGGCCTGAGGAAGAGATTATAGATCTCCGCATGGCTCTTGGCAGAACATAGGTTCCCTGCTCTTCTCTGCAGAGTGGCTCCTTGAAGCCTTTCTTGACACTTGCCCCAGTGGCTTTCCATCTGCCTCTGTGAGCACAGCTTGCACACAGCCTCCATCCAACTGTCTGTCGGCAGGGGCGTCAGCATGGCTGAGATGCTGATCAGGTTTGGGGACAGGGCTGAGGGTGGGGGTGTTGCAGACTAAGAGAGACTAGGAAGAAAGGCCTGGCAATCTACTGAGAGCCAACAAAGACCCAGTGGGCTGCAACGATCTGGTTGGAGACCCTCCGGGAAGAGGGCATGGGACTGGGCAGGGTTTTGTCCCACGGTGTGTGGGGTCACCAGGCGCAGGCCACTCACTACCACCCCAAAGATGAGGACAAAAGTGAGGGTGTGTCACACATGAAGCCCACATGGTCCCGGGAGGCCTCCCATTGGAAGGCAAAGCCTCATGAGGGAACGGTGGGGGAGGCTCTTTCCATCCCATGCCCGACTGCCTATCCTCAGCACCTGGAGTGGCAGCTATTTATAGCAAGTGCCCAATCAGAATTAAGTAAAACCCCCTGAAGCCCCTCACTGCCATGAAATAGACACTAGAGGACAGGCTAAGCGCCGCCCCAGGTTTGTCCGAGACCGTTAACCCTTTATGGGTTAACAAGAAAGCCTTGTTTTCCTTCCTTGGAGCAGTTGGTGGCTTCTAATGCTGCCCTTGTGTTGGGCAGCCCAAGGCCTTCCCCCCTGCACTGCCAGGCTGCCAGAAGTGCCCCAGCACCATCTGTTCATAGAGGCCAGCAAGGACCCAAGGGGTGAATGATGCCTGCTTCTTGACCACACAGGCTGTGCCAGATCGGGTGGACTCAAGAAACAAATCCAGAGACACGTGTGTATTGGAAAGAGCTTTATAGACAAGAGTCATTGTATATTGAGAAAACCTCCCAACCCGGTCTAGATCAAGTCCTTAAGTCCGATATGAGCCCATATGTCCGATACCAACCTATAAGCTCGTCTTCAGACGCGCGCAACACATGCAATGACGCCAAAATGCAGGAAGATCGCAGGCCAGTGGGGGGAAAGTCTCCTGGATCCGGTGATGGTGGGAGCATCTCAGCGCTGGTGTGGGTCTCCATGTGGTTCCTCCAGGTCCAAGGCTCCAGTTCCATCCGCATAGCTCCGTGTGGCTCGTTGGCAGAAAGATGAAGCGGACGTGTGTCCCTCCTCCAGGGAGGAAGACCAGAGTTCTCAGAATCCTAGGAGAAGGCCACGCCCACACAGAAGCCTCATTGGCTATGACCTGATTGACGGGCTAGACCTTACAACAGTGGCTAGCGTCACTGGCACACTTAAGTTTTTAAAGACCTGCTTGTGCTCGCCCTAGTTCCATTTCCATCCTGTGGTCATTATGTGGCTCCCTTGATCTGTGACCCTCTATGCACCCCAGAAGGAAGCACTGCCCAGCCCCGTTATCCCTGCGGCTGTGCCCGCAGCCCTGCCTGCATCGTGCTATCAGCAGATATTGGTGTTTGCAACTGTTTCTTCTCCTCTCG
>PVJH01036994.1:0-18315 GCA_004026705.1 Nesogale talazaci | reverse complement strand
AGTGCTACTGAGAAGCAAGGAAACAGTCTGGCCAAGACCCTGATTTGGTCAGTTAGTCCACATTGTCGTTGGTGCTGTCCAGGCAGTTATAAGGCGCAGGAGTTCTGTGCACAGCAGAAGGAAGCGCCGCCCAGTTGTGCGCCACCCTCACACTCATTCCCATGCTGGAGCCCTTCGTTGTAGTCTCTGTGACAGTCTGTCTCATGGAGGACCTTCCTCTCTCTCTTCTTTCTGCCCCTGTACTTGACCGAACAGGATGTTCTTCAGCGTCTGGTCTCTTGATAACATGCCCAAAGCAAAAGCCTGTGAGATGCTCTAAGGCAGTGGTTCCCAAACTTCTTTGGCCTACCACCCCCTTTCCAGAAAAAATATTACTTAGCGCCCCCTGGAAATTAATTTTTAAAATTTTTTTAATAGCCATTAAACAGAAAGATATACAGTATGTCAAAATTAATTTGGAGCAAGTCAAATTATAAAGATTTTTCATTCTCATTGTTTAAAAATAAAAGCTTCTATAGATATATTTTATAATTAAATATAGTAAGATTGTTTCTAAGAGTTTGAGCTGTTAATTAATTAATATTTTTGATAATTTTTTGAAATATTTTAAAAAAAAAACAAACCAAAATAAATACTAATGAAATAAACATGACGTTATTAATTGTAAAGTGCATATAATTATTACAAAATAAATAAATAATACCAATTATAGTCACACTATTTGTTAGTTAACTTTAACTTGTCACAATATCACAACAATCTTAGAGTTGTATTACGCGTAATAATTACAGGAAATCTCCTGATTCATAGAGTGCTCCAAAATCTGCAGGCCTTGGCGTTGCGATCGACCAGTGGCACGCGCGGCAGTGGCCCTCAGCAGTGCTCGCGGTGCTCGCGTGCTCTGGAACGGCCATCCAGCGGCACCACAGGAACAGCGGCAGTGCGCGATTGCACAGACCTCGATGCAAGGGAGGGACGATGCGGGAACCGAGCCCACGTCCAGCACGTGTTCAAAGAAAAATGAAGCGTTATGAGCGGAAGGCATAAATCATTTTTTCTAAATCTTCCCTTCTTTCTTTTATGCTTTCACCGCCCCCAAATGCACCTGTGGCCATCACTGCCCCCCCCCTCCCCCCCGGATCTCTGCTGCAGCGCCCACCAGGGAGCGGTGGTGTCCACGTTGGGCATCGCTGCTCTCAGGCATCGGTTCTCAAACTGTGGGTCAAATGACCCTTTTGCAGGGGTCACCTGATTCATAGCAGGAGAGAAGTTAGAGTTATGAAGTAGCAACAGAAATAATTTCATGGTTGGGGTCACCACAACATGAGGAGCTGTATGAAAGGGTGGCAGCATTAGGAAGGTGAGAAGCACTGCTGCAAGGAGCCTTCTGTCTATGCTCCTTCGAAGACAGATCTGTTTGGGTTTTCTTCTTCTTCTTTGGCAGCTCATGGTACTTTCAGTATTCTTCGCCAGCACTATAGTTCAAATGTACACATGTTCTTCCATATTCCTTATTCGGTGTCCAATGTTTGCATGCATATGAGGTAATTGAAGATACCATGGTGTGGGGGCAAGTGAAACATCCTTGCTGTCAACACATGAAAGTGTTCTTGAGCAGCAGATTTTCCTAAGGAAATGTGTTGTCCCATCTCTTGACTGCTTCTTCCATGACTTTGATTGTGCACTCCAGGGAGACAAAATCCCCAGGCAACACCAATCTTTTCCTCATTTCTCATGATGTGACCTATTGGTCCAATTGTGAGAATTTTTTCTTTTCTTTACATGGAGTTGTAATCCCTGGTGAATACTGCTGCGATCTCTGATCTTCATCAGGGTGTACTTCAAGTTCTTCTCACCTTCAAATGGCAAGGTGGTGTCATCTGCATATAGCAGGTTGTTAATAAGCCTTCCTCCAACCCTGATGTCCAGTTCTTTGTCATATAACACAGCTTCCCTGATTATTTGCATAGTACCCATATTGAATAATGTGAGAGGATACATGGTGGATGCCCACATTTCTTGATTTTGAACCATCCAGTAACCCTGTTCTGTTCACACAACTATCTCTTGGTCTCTGTACAAATTCTACATGAGCACAAGAAAGTGTCCTGGAATTCCCATTCTTCTTAAGACTAAACATAGTTTGTTATGATCAACTCTGTCAAAAGTCTTAACATAGTTAATAAAGCACAAATAAACATATTTCTGATATCCTCTGTTTTAAACCAAGATCCATCACACATTGGCAATGATATCCCTTGTTCTATATCCTCTTCTGAAACCAGCCTGCACCTCTGGCAGCTCCCTGTCAATATTCCAATATAGGCATTTGTTGAATTATCCTTAGAAAAAGTATACTTGCGTGTGATGGTAATGATATTGTTCTATAATTTGAACATTCTGTTTGATCACCTTTCTTTGGAATGCGTCAGTTGGTCAAGTAACTGTCTTGCCAATCTCCTGGTATAGATGCGTGAGTGTTTCTGGGGCTTCATCAGCTTGTTGGAACATTTCCACGAACATTTTGTCAATTCCTGGAGCCTTGTTTTTGGCTAATGCGTTCAGTGCAGCTAGAATTCCTTCACTCTCCTTTTCCTTGCTTATATGCTGCCTCCTGAAATGGCTGGGCGTTGCTCAGGTCTTAGTTTGGTACAGTGACTGTGTATTCCTTCCATCTTGGATGCTTTCTACAACATTCCTTTTTTTTTGCCCCTGTGATTCAGAATTGACTTGATGACAATGAATATCCTTAAAGATTTTTCTATTACTTAAGAGATGCTTTGTAAAGGGAATCTAGACACAAGGCCTCCTTTGCCTTGGAAGAACACAAACTCTAAGAGAAAATATATCTAGCCTGTCTGAGAGTTCCTCGAGGCAGGTGGAGATGCACGAGAAGAGGAATCGTGTGGTTATTATGTGTGTAAAGCTGCTGGCAGTCTGTCATGACATGTCCCGGGTGTGAAATGAAGGGAGATTTGGGCCAGAACCTAGCAAACTTTAGTAGGGTAAGATACACAGAAGGAGAGGCAACGAATAAGCATTTTCTACCTTTCCTTCTCGCAAGTAACCTTGACCCTCCCCCCTCACAGTACCGCTCTCCCCACATTGACACCTCATCAGCTGAACAGAGAACAGCGATCCCCACTGCTTCCCTTCTTCTCTCCCACCTGCCCCTCTGCAGACAGAAGAGGGCTTCAGGTCATTTGGTGGGGGTGGGGTGGGGGAATGGGATGAAAAGATTTTAGATTTTTACCAAGAACTTTTCAAAACCCTTCTTGGATTTGTTAAATACCTTCTATACACAAAGACAGAGTTGGAGGGTGTGTGAATGGTGAAGTATTGGATTAGTAGCCAAAATCCACGTAGAGTGCCTCAGAAGAAAGGCCTGGCAGTATGCTCCCAGAAGATCATAACCATTGAAGACCCCATGGGGTCTGCTCAACACCAGTGGGGTCGCCATGAGTCTGAATCTGAGCTGCTTGGCTGCTTGTGTTGAATGTGAGCAGGATAGAGGCACCGTAGATACTGGAAAGATAGGTTCCTGTTGGAACCTACTGCACAGCTGATGAACTCAGGGCCCCTGGGAACCGGTAGGTCATCCAGCCTGGAGCCAGGACGATGTCATCCATGGCGGATACGTCCTGCATTCATAGGGATTGCAACTTTTCCTTTTACTTGGAGAGATAAATGAAGTAATGCAAATTATGAGAGGAAGTACTCCCTGCCCCTCTCCTCTGGTCGCCACAAAGGCGCCCTATGCGTGCTTCAAGTGGCCCTGACCCCCGCCGCCCCCTGTTCACAACATCACTTGCTGTTACTCCTAATGATCGAGTGCTTAATCGTTGTTAACAGTTGAGCACACTGTTGAGCATTTTCACATACATTTTTTATGTTTACCCTTCACACTTCATTAGGAGAGACCAATTTTTTTCCCACTTTCCCTTTGAGGAAATGAGGGCTTAGGAGAGATTTTGCACTTTGCCCAAGGTTGTGCTTCTCACCAGGGTAGGGTTTAGTTTACTCAGGCTCCAAAGCCACGGTTTTATTTAGAAGGACAGGTGCAAATCTTAGGCTCATCTGTATCCTTTTATTCTGTGGGAATAGAATATCGTTTGAGGGACCTTCTTCTTCTTTTTTTAATCTCCCTGAGACAGCTTCATTTGTTAAAAGGAGAGTAATGCAAGGCTGCAGGCAAGAACTTCGCTTGGTAGTCGTCGTAGCAACTCTCCTTTGCAGCGCTGCCTCTGCGGAGGCATGGTCCTAAGCTGTGCGTCCTCTTTGCTTATTTGAGCCTTGCACTTGGCCTAGGAATCCTATCACACCCACTTTGCAGTTGAGAAATGGAGGTTCTGGGAGGAGTACCACACATTCCTCTCAGAGTTGGCTTTGCCCCCGGGCAGGCTGGCTCCAGAGGCCATGCCTCTACCGGGTCTCAGATTGACCTCTTGGACCCTCGGTGTTGGGGACCTGGAGGGAGCTCGGAGGAGTTGCGAGTGCTGGTATGGAGTCAGCACAGCCTCACTGGGATCTGGATGCATGCTCTCGCCTGCTCCTTGCCAATCCCGCGGTGACTTCTTATCCTAATTTTCTTATTTATAGGCCCTGGGGCTTGGCAAGGAAGGAGCTTAAGGTTCACACAGGCTACGCAGGAACGAGGCCGATTCTTACTCCTGTTAATGAGAGCTAAACAGCTCAGGTGCTATTTAAGCTTATTTCTTTTCTCACACCCCTTTCTTCCATCTCATTCTTGTGGCGATGACGCAAACCACGTGGTGGTGGCAGCGGCCGGGAGGCAGGGCTGATTTACCACATGTTCCTCAGGCTCTGCATTCCCTCTCTCTGGAGCACCGCAAACGAGCTGGCGTCTTCCCTGCCGAAGCGATATGTATGCACAGGTTTACCCAAAAGGGAAGTTTTGCTTTTATATGCTGCCAAAGAAGTTCATGAAGCAAGTTATTGGGCCAGCTCCCACTTAGTGTCCTTAATTCTTAATTTATTTTCCCTTAATGAACCAGCTTCGGTTTAGGAGTGGGGAGGAGTCAGTATTGTCCCCAGCAGCAACCCTTGCCTGCAGCCATCCAACAAGTCAAAGCACAAACCGCGACCTATCGAGGTTTGATGGACTTGAGTTGTCAGGAATGCAGCCTCGCCTTGTTCCCCACTGGACAGCTGCTCAGAGACCAAGAACCTGGAGAGAAAGGGCTCTGTGCTCTGGGACAGAGGCGGAAGGTCTGCTGGGTTTACTCTGAGTCTAGTGGCACCTCTTCTTTCTCTTTGGATGGCCCCATAGCTCCATTTCCACTTCTCTGCCGCCTGCAGGTCTCCACGCCCTTTGATGGACCCTGTCTGGTACCAACGCATCAAGGGCTGTGCTGGGGAGTGCAGATTCACCCAGCCTGGGAGAAAGACCGGGCCCTTGGCTCCATCAGGACTGCAGCTAATTACACTCTGCTTGCCAATCTTTTCTTTCTCTCAGGGACTTGACGGCACACCCAGCAGCACAAAAATAGCTGGACACAACCACCGGCCGACTCCCCCGTTTCCACAGCATAGCTCAGTGCCACTGATTGTATTCGTGAAGCTGCGGGACGGTGCCCATGTACCTTTCCACCACCATCAGCAGAAACCCAGTGCTTGGTCACTTGGGGCTTTACGTTTCAAAAGCTCCACGTCCTGGGGACTGTCCTCTCCTGTCGCCTGCTCCTGTATGTCTCTCTCTCCCTACCTCAGCGGAGCCCTGGTGGGTGGCATCACGGTTATCATTTGGGCTGCTCACAGCAGAGTCTGCCTCTCCACGCTGCTATTTGGGAGAAGAACAGGGTTTTCTCCTCCTGTAGACTGTCAGTCTTCGAAAGCCACAGGGGCTATTCTACCCTGTCCTATAGGATCTATAGCAGGGGGCCTCAAACTTTTTAAATAGGGGGACAATTCACTGTCCCTCAGACCTTTGGAAAGGTCGGACTGTAGTTAAAAATAAAAAAAAACAACCCACAACAATGAACAAATTCACTGCAGGCCCAGGATGAGTCAGTCAGCTGCTATGCAGGACAGGCAATGTGGCAAAAACACCCGGCGGGCCGGATAAATGTCCTTGGTGGGCCACATGTGGCCCGTGGACCATAGTTATTGGATGCCTGGTCTATAAGGTCGCTATGAATCAGAATTAAGTTGATGGCCAAGAGTTTGTGGGGTGTCTTATGGGGGGAGAGAGGGATGTTGGTTTCTCCCTCATCCTTTAAATCTCATTAGTTTTATTGAAACACAGCAGCAAAAGCTGATGGCCTACTTTGAGCTTTCTTTCTTTGGAGGTGAAATCATCATCCAGTCCTTGCAGAAATTCCAACCTAATTTAAGCTGCAGCCCCATCCTTCCCCCCTCCAGTGCCTTGCCCTACGGTCGTATGCCTCCCGCTCCTGTGCTGGCCTTGCTTTGGTCTTTTGTGAGGACCCATGAGGGTGGTGGGGCCTGCAGGAAAGCCAAAGAGTGGAGTTGGCTGAAGTTGGGGCTTGAAATTGGATTGGGTTTTGAGACTGAGAGAGGAGGTAATCCCTCGTGAGAAACACATGCTCACTGACTTTCCTGGTGGCCACCAAGCTGGTTCTGAGGCCTGGTGACCTTACTTGGGAGTTAAGTCAAAAAGCATGGCTACAAAGGCTAGTAACTTTTCTCACCCACTTTCATCAAGTCAGCGCTGACTCTTAGCCAACCCTGGGGGGTGTCTGAGACTATAGCTCTCCATCGGAGGGGAAAGCCCAGGGTCTCTCCTGAGGAGTTGCTGCTGGTTTCAGACTGCTGACACAAATCTCCCAGTGAGATTCTCACAGGAGAGCCCGCGCTATCCTCACATAATGAGAAAATGCATTGTCATGATGAAAAAACATCCTTGATGCCACTTCCCAGCACCTTTCCCCACCAAGGCAGTTACGTATTTTCCTAAAATGTCTTCATCAGAAACCCTGTCATCGTCCTGTGTCCTGAGAGAAAATCCATTAAGATCCCCTACCTTGGAATCTCATTGATCAGTCAATATCACCTTTGGAACTGACAACACTATCTTAACTTGAACTGGTCCACTAGATCCTCCTAGAAGCCAGTGCTTGGATGGGACCTTGCTTTCTGGATAGTATTGGTAAAGCCAAGATTTTGGTTGTGCTTCATTCCCTATGACCATCTTTCTCAGCGTTGATCTTACCTAAAGGACTGATGGAACGATCGGCTCTTGGAGTAGGCTGATCTTCACACAGCACTGTGCATCTACTGAACTCAAGTCTCGCTTATACCGACGTGTTCCCTTAAGACTGGAAATGCTGCACCACGTGGCAGTCCCGCGTCAGGAGCAGTTGAGTCAGTCATCATTCTGTGGTCCTCTTCCTCCAGTTTCTGGACTTGTGCCACAGTTTCTTTCTTCATCTCACTTGACAGCCTCCCCCCTCATGGCACATCTTTGAGGTCTTCCCCCACCTGCCTTAAAACGACGAATCCGTCTGAAAATGGCTATTTTTCTGTGTAAACTTGTTGAAAAGGTTTAATGATTTGGAAGAAGGTCTTTGTGCATTTTGTAAAAAATTCGATATTAGCCTCAATCTCCCAATCATTTTCCCTCGTGACACAGACTAATCCTCTCCTTTGGAAGGCATGTCAGTCAGACTAAGACACATGTGTTCCTTAGACAACCTGTTTGCATCACCCACGGATTACAGGGACATGTTTAAACAGGTTTTGCTTGAAATAAGTCCAGAACCCTAATAACCACACATTTTGTTGCACACTCACATAAAAGAATGAGACATCACCCAGTTTTGTACTGGCTGCATGCTGGTTGGAATGTTTGAGCCCAGAGTTGAGGTCATGATGTGACTCCATCTCCCCAAGGATTAATATTTTATTCCCTCAGTTTGGCTGACCCTCTCATAGACCTTTTCAAGAGATTGCAAAATAATTGAGCTGGTATCCGAGTATCCCTAGGACCTCCAAAAGCTAGGACACCCATTGGAAGAATCAGCGGCCGTGGGGAGAAGATGGAAGACCAGGCAGCGCTGACCAAATGGACACAGGACAATGCAGATAATCTCCGGATGGTTGTGTGCTCAGACTTACCATTGTAGCTGAGACTGATTGATGACTTCCTGGGTCTGACTAAACTAAGAGCTTTACACACCTGTCTTACATAAAACCGACCAGTTATATATTTTTATTACTCCCATTGAAAATCTGAGCAGATTGAGGCTTATCGATGTTAAATAACTTGTCCACAGACACAGAGGTATTAAGAAGCATGCTGGAGACTTGAGCTGAGATCGGACTTCATATTTTGTGTCTAGCGCTGAAACAGCATCATCCAAAGTGTCGAGCTCAGCGATACTGAGTTCTTCAGATCTTCTTTGTAAGTTTTGACTCCTGTTGTTGAACAACAAAATCTTCCATGCCTTGCTGTATTTTCATCTAAAAAAAAATCAAGAAGCAGTAGTGCTTTTTACTTGAACCCTAATAAATGCTTCTAACAAAAAGTATGCATGTGACAGTGGGACACTGAACAAAGAAGACCGAAGAGGAGTCACGCATCCGATGTATGGTGCTTGCAAACGAGATTGAAATTACCATGGATGGCCAAAAGAGCGGACAAATCTATCATGGAAACCCAGGAAATACAGCCAGATTGCTCCTTAGACGCAAAGGTGATGACTTTTTCCTCATGTACTTTGGGCAGATCTTCAGGAGAAACCAGTCGCTGGAGAAGGACATTCTGTTAGACCAGGTTGACTAGAAAAACAAATCCAGAGACACTCACACACATGTAAGAAAGAGTACTATGGAGAGAAGTAATTGTATATTAAGAAAACATTCCAGTCCAGTTCAACTCAAGTTCCGAAGTTTCTTTTCAGACTCACGCAATGATGCAAAATGCAGGAAGAGCATAGGCTGGTGGGTGCAAAGTCTGTGCATCCAAAGGCGGTGGAAGCATCACGGGGTTCTCCCTCCAAATGAGGTCATTAAGCTGGGACCTGATTGACAGGCTTCTTATGGGTACCTTGTTGGCACCCCAAACCCTATCACCAAGATCGTGCTTGGGAAGGGAGAGGGGAACGAAAAGGAGGGAGGCCCTTGACATGATGGATTGACACAGTGGCTGGAGCATGGGGCTGAGGCATAGGAACCATTGTGCAATTGGCACAGGCCGGGGCAGTGTTTCACTCTGTGGTTCTGCAGGGTCACTAGGGATCAGAACCAACTCAATGGCACCTAATAGCCACAAGAACATCTCAAAATGAGGTCCGTGTGAGTACTGCTTTACATAGGGTGCAAAGCGTGCTCATATTGACAATCTCATCGTAGTTCCATGCCACTGGAGGTGAGAGGAAAGAATCTTCCAAGATATCAAATGCAACCCCACCTGGTTTCTAAATGAAAATACTGAGGTGTCTAGAGGTTGTGTGGTTTCACCATGAGGGACCTTCCCAGCATGGCGTTGCCCTCCCCATCCAGGCCTAGCTCGCAAATTCCCAGTCTCTCCTGGACCCTTGCTAAGGTTGATGAGGGGAAGACACAGAGGAGTTAAGTGACCCTCGCTTGCTCATGGTGACCAGGATATCAGTGTAAGAATGCCCCTTCCTGGTATGTTCTTAGCACCACACTCCCCCAAGCTGATGCGTACTCTGATCCTGTGCTGCTCAGACATTGCCTCTCCATGGCCTTCAGCATGGACATGGATCCGCTGTGCGTCGATGACTGCTCATGTAAACCCTAACGGGGGCCAGGAACCTGTTGTGTGTGTGCCTCCCTTTTGTGCTCTCTAGTTGGCCTTCTTTGAGAGGAGGGGGGTGAGTATGGAGAAGTGTAGGAATGTATGTCCTTGATTGTGGAGGAATTCTTCCTTCTTAGAGTCTGAAAGAGGAAAGAAAATGAGTGGCTTGGTCAGCCATGGAAGAAGGTATCCTGAAAAAGGTCCAGGTTTAAAAAAAAAAAATCTAAAATTTCTCAGTTGTAACCTGTAGGCCGGTGTGTCCTTATGTCCATGCTTAGCACGCACATGTGTGGCCACCCTCACACCTGTTTACAGAGTTGAATTATTCTGAGCTCCCTGTTTTATTTGGGAGCATGGTGGAGCTCATGACAAATTTCCTATTTATTTTTAAGTTCAAAGTGCTTGTTAAAATCTCAAGGGTAGTGTGTTAGTCTGGGTAGACTAGAGAAACAAATTCATAAACACGCATATGTATATAAGAGAGAGGTTTATAAACAAGAAGACACCCTGGTGGCACCATGTCTGGAGCCCATTAGTCATGCTTTGGGAGAGAGATGAGAATTGTTACCGCGTTCTGAGTTACAGCTCAGGGGTGCTTCTTCTCAGTCCTTAAGGCTGTGGTGTGTCAGTCGGCTGCAGGCAGTGGCCCCTTGTTTGGTCGTCTGCTGGGAAGCCCTTCCCTGGGTGGTGTGAGCACGCACATGCTTGACCTGGAAACATTAGAGACTCCCTAGAAACATTAGAGACTCGAGCCCTCCCAGAGGCACCTTGGAAGAAAGCCCTGGCTGTCTCCTTCGAACACATCAGTCGTTGGGAGCCAAGGCAGAGTGGACTTGATGTCAACTAGTTGTTACTGTTTCTTACAATTTTATTTTATTTTTATCTACTGAGAAGCCCTGGGGATACCGTGCCATTAGCAAGTTCCTGGCTGAGAGTGAGCAATAGGCCGTTAGGTTGGTGTTCTGAAGTGGGCTCCTCATGTAGCATGTTCAGATTGTGCTCTCCCTTCCCCTGGCTGCCATCCGGGGTTCTTCTCAGAGGCCGGACTGGAAAAAGCCACCCTTGGTTTCTTCGGGGTTGCACACCCGGAGTGAGAAATGTGTTGCCTGCATGATTTAGGACCTGGTGGTGCTGGGAACGCTGCTGGTGAGCGTTGGGCTGTAAAGGGTGATGACTCGAGACCACCAGCAACTCCTGGGGAAAAAGGAGGCTGTCTGCTCCTGTGATTATGTAATGCTCAGGAAACTGTGCACGGCCGGCCTGAGTCTGAGTCAATGCAATAGTTGGATTCAGGTTGGGTTTCATATTCATTTTACCAGCAACATTTGCCACCCTAAGCAAGTAGCTGAGCTGATTCAACAAAAAGAGAGCGTGATAGAACCAAGAGAAGACATGTCTTGCCGAAGAATCAGCTTTGTCAGACTGTGTTTTGTCTCTTCCTTTCTAGTCAGAAATAAGAGGCGCAGAGAGAGATACCCCCAAATGTTATTATTTTGCATTTTTCTACATTTTCCTTTACTGGTAATGTTTCTTATTTCCCCACTCGTAGTCATTTGCTCCTCCTAGAGATAAAAACTTACAATCTTTTAACTGGCATCTTCTCACTGAATTGAAAGAAGTCCTGTAGCTAAGATGGCTCAAGATGGTATTGGTTTAAGGGTTTGGTAACTAATGGCATCTTTCTCCCCTTAAAACATACACTGACTGAATGTAAGTAATATAGCAACTATACTAAGCTATTCCAACCGATTGTTAGGCTTATCCCTTACTACTCTCTGCTTGAAATAGACCTGCCACAGTGCTTTTATACAACAATAAAGATGCTATTTTAGATGAGCACTCATAAGCCTAATTCCTGCTAAAGAATGCAACAAAGATAATTTTTCCAAATTGATGTAGCAAAATTATTAAATAACAGCATCTCACATTTCTCCTCATTAGTCACATTTAGAATGCTGTTAGAAGCTATTAAATAGCATTTCATAAAAGTCTAGAATCCGCTAGGTATCAAAGCCAAATTCTAAAAGCAAACTCTCTGCCACTGCATTGATTCCGACTCAGAGCGACCCTGGAGGACAGGGAAGAACCACCCTGTGCGTTTCTGAGGCTGCAGTTCATTATGGGACTAGAAGCCTTGTCTGTTTCCCTCGAAGTCGCTAGTGGTTTCACACTGCCGACTCGGGGGTTAACAGCCCAAGGGGTAGCAGTTCTGAAATGAGACTGGGATTTAAATATTTAGAGCCTGAAAATATTTTTATAATTTGATAGACAAGAAAACTCCCAAGCTTTGCTTCAATTTCATATCTGATTTTCTCACGGCAGAACAATTTCTTAAGTTACAAGAAGCCACATGCTGGTGTGTGTGTGTGTGTGTGTGTGTGTGTGTGCACGCACGTGCGCGTGTGTAGATCTGTTCTTTAAAATCTGTGCATTTTCATTGGCTTGGAAAGTGGCTCTGTAGTGACGTGCAGACAGAATTAAGGAAAGAGAAATTTCAAGGTTGAACGATCTCTTTGAATCTGTGCACCATCAAAATCAAAGAGCTAGGGGAGTCACTTAGAGCTTCCAAATAAATTTCTCATCTATTTCACATGCACGTATATTCATAAAAACTTATTAATAAAATAGCTGTAAAATTTGTGGAGTAGGGCTGAGCCCCGGTGGCGTAGTGGTTGTGCACAGGGCTGCTGCCCACTGGGACGGAGGTTCAATTCGAACAGTGGGGCTGAGCCTCCTACTCCCACCGCCGGAGAGTAGTGATGCCTCCCCTCCCCCCCAAAAATTGTGGAGTATTCTAGCAAGGGTTGTTAGCTGTCCCCAGTCAATTCCAACTCAAGGGATCCCTGAACGTCCAGCGTCGAACTGTTCGTTGGGGCTTTCCAAGCCTGTGATAGTTTTGAAAGCAGACCAGGAGAAGCGTCTTCTGTGGCGTCTCTGGAAGGGTTCAGACTGTGACTTTTTCTGCTAGTGGTCGAGCACTTAACTATTGTGCCAGCTAGGGACTCCTCGAGTTATGTGGACTTCATTCAGAAAACAAAACAATTACACACATTGCCATTTTAACTTTTACCAAATCTTCGACAGAATGAGCATAATCCTACATCCGGTGACTCTTCACTGCAGGCATGACAGAGACTGTAGGATGAGGCAGAAAAAACAAAACAAAACATGAAACCCAGATCAATGTGGTGCCTTCGCGCTCTCTTGAGCCGGACCTAAGCCAGAAGAGGGACGGACATTCATGGTGAAGGGGACGGCTCTTCTCGCGCTGCCGCCTGCTTGGTGCGGAGTCCGGTTTGCCCTGGCAAACCGTTCTTGTCCTTGCCTCAGCGGCGTGGGCTCGCGGGTGCGTGTTGGGTCCGTCGACCCGAGTGACCCTCCCGAGCTCGTCTCCTAGCCGCTGGGCCTTCCCCGTGGTGGGCATGGTCTCCCTTCTGCTGCGCACTGTGCACTTGCTGAGGTCTGCACGGGATGTGCCTGGACCCGCCCTTTGCGGTGCCCCGGGAACACTCCAGGTCGTCCCCTCAGGTGCCCGAGGGCGCGGGGGTGGGGCATGGGGTGGATGGGGGACGGACAAGGACTAGGTATCTTAGAATGGAGTTAGATTTCTTCTACCTCTGTGGCCCTCTGGACAAATAACCTTCGGCTTTTTAGGCTTAGCTTAAAACTCTTCCCCTCTTCCTCACCCCCCTCCTTTATTATGAGAGCCAGTGTCATGGAAGGTGAGCACTTGGTTGTTAAGGGAAGACCGGTAGTTGGAACTCCCTGGCCTCTGCATTGGAGAAAGATGTGGCTGTTTGCTCCAGTAAGCGATTCACAGCGCTGGAAATCCTGTGGGCCGGTTCTGTTCTGTGCTGGGGGGTTGCCATAAGTGAGAATGGACTCCGTGCTTTGTTTTGGGGGGGGGTTAATTACATACAGTAAGAAACCTTGCCTGGTCTACCCCAGATCTTATGAGGCTCAATGAAGTGCCAAAGTTCTATGCGGTTATAAGATATCGTTTATTCCTAAGGTACAAGAGTCCTTATCCAAAATTGAAGAGTGACAGGAGACAGAGATAATGTAAGTTCCTTTGCGATCCTGAATCTGTTTTAGACCCCCACAGACATTTGTTGCACCTCTTCGAGGGATCAGCAACAGGTAAACTGAGGTCTGAAATGAGGATCTCACAACAGATGCTCATCGGAGGCCTTCTTTCTGAAACGCACCCTGGGTAAAATGATGAAGAAAAGGCAGTAGTCCCTGGCCACTCCTAATGGTGACCCTCCAGCCTCTTTGGCTGCTCTTTCCATGATGACACCTATTACTTTTTAATATTCATACTATACCACTCACAGATTTTTAAAATTATATCCTCCCACTAGGACTTAGACTCTTAAACGACAGAGGATTTTTGTTGTTACTGTTTGGCTTGGTTTTACTTTCGTGCCCAGCACCTGCCAGCATGACTAACGCATAACACGCTCTCAGTGAGCATGTGCTCAATGCACACATCACTCATCACTCTCAAAAAGCACTTCATTCAGGGGAGGAGACGGAGGGGTGTTCTTTCCGGTCTCACCTTGTAGGGCCGCATGGGAAGCCTGCCACGGGAGGAGCCCCTATGCATCTATACGACCAGCAAAGTGCCTCTAACCCTGCAGTGGAATGGGAGGCGAGAGATGGAAAGTTTTCCAGAGACATGGCATCAGTCTACATTCTGAAAGAGCAAGAATTGGTTTCCAGGAGAACAAGGAGGTGATCGAGGCAGCCTGGGCCATCCGGGCAGCTCCCAGGTGACAGGGAGCTGAGACATGACTTTGCTGTGCAAGAGGCTTGCTCTTGATAGTGGTGGCCACGGAAGTGAGATGCATTGGGAGGAAGCGTTAGAACCTATTTAGAACGACGTATGTTGGTCTTTGAAGTAGAGAATGCAAAAGAAACAAAACCTTGAAGAGTGATGCTGGGATTTGTGTGTGTGTGTGCGTGTGTATACGTGTGCAAGTGTATCTGTCTGTCAGGTGGTTGTGTGTGAGTGAGGACAAAAGTGTGTCCTGAGGGGTGTGTGTGTGTGTGTGTGTGTGTGTGAGTGAGTGTGTAGAGGACCATCCAGTGAAAGCCCTTTCTGTGTGACCTTGTGCTTGCTTTTGTCTTGGGCACTTTGCTTCGGACTGCCGTTTGTGTGAGCTCGTTCACTGGTGTCACAGCCCCACATGTTCTTCATGATTTTGTAAAGGGATGGGAGTGACCATCAACATAATTTCCACCACACAAAAGCCTACTGGTGGGCTCATGGCAAAATGCCCCAGACAACTGCTCAGCATAACTGTAAGGTGGGCATCTTTTCTTTATAAGCCAACGAGGGTTACCGATTTGCTGTTTTTCTCAAAATATGCAAAGTTTGGTGCTAGTCATTAATACTCTGAAGACCCCGTTGATACTGTGGTTTTAGTTAGAGCTTCAGGCCTAGTCAGATACAACAGAACAAAGATGCTTGGGAAGACATTGTGTTGTGCAGATCAGCGGAGGACTTATTCTGTATGTTTAAGCTCGGCAGCACCGCCCCTCTTATGTTCACAGGGCCTGCCCAGGAAGAGCAAGGGAAACATAGCATGTGGGGTCTTAAAGGCTTGAAAGTAAACAAGTGGCCATCTAACTCAGAAGCAACAAAGTGCAGATGGAAGAAGCACACCAACCTGTGCAACGATGAGTTGTCAAAGGGATCGGGTATCGGAACAAAGAAATATATCATTATAAATGAGTACAGATTGGGGACCCAAAGTCTATCAATAGGTAAAGCAACAGCCCCTTACAGTTGGGTTGTGGGAAGGCGACAAGTCAGTGAAGATACAGTGTAGCAACAATGAAATATGCACCTTTTCTCTGGTTCTTAAATGCTTCCTTCCATCCACTATCATGATCCCAATTCTACCTTTTAATCCAGCTAGACCAGCAGATGTACACTGGAGCTGGAAACAGGGGTAAGAAAAGGACAGATGATCCTTTCAGAACCAGGGATGAGAGTGGTGACGGTAGGAGGGTGGAGGGAAGGTGGAGTAGAGAGGGGCAACCTATTGTAGGAATCTACATATGACCTCCTCTCTGAGGTATGGACAGTGGGGAAGTGGGTGAAGGTACACATCAGACAGGGTGCGATGACAAAATAATGACAATTTGTAAATTGTTAAGGGTTCATGGGGGAGGTAGAGGGGGGTGGGAAGGAAGATATGGGGAGCTGGTACTGGTGGCCTAGGTGGAAGGAGGGTGTTTTGAGAATGATGATGGCAACAAATGTGCAAATGTGGTCTGCATACAATTGATGTATGTATTGATCATGATAGGAGTTGTATGAGCCTCCAATAAAATGATTTATATAAAAACAGAGACAAAAACAGGGAGACAGAAACAACAACCAGGAAACTAGATGGCTACTTTCAACTTGTGAAATGGTGTGCTGCCTCCATCAGCTCTTGTTTAATTCCGAAGCCTCTTTGATTCCATGTGAGGAAGCTACAGTTCTTCCTCTCTTTTGGACTTTAGAAGAACGTCAGGTTTTGCTAGAGCAGCGGTTCTCAACCTGCTGGTTGCGACCCCTTTGGAGGTCGGATAACCCTTTCACAGGGGTCACCTGATTCATAACAGTAGCTAACTGGCAGTGATGAAGTAGCAACAAAATTGATTTTAAGTTTGGGAGGTCACCACAACATGAGGAACTGTATTAAAGGGTTACGGCATCAGGAAGGTTGAGAACCACTGTTTTAAAGGAAACCTTTTTTCTGAGAGAATGTGTCTAGTTGTCCCAGTGTTGTAAATTACAAGGCTGTGTTCTTAATATTTGCTTCCACGAAGACTTGGAAACAGGAAGTCAGGCTCTTCAAATGAGCCAAGAGAACTGTGGTCACCCTCATTCCATTTGCAAAGACTGTCTTTTGGGCTGGGCGGGAGAGTCTAAGGTGACTTGAACCTGGACTTGGGAGGGTGCATCTGATCACAGTGGACTGGCTTCTTTCTTTCACCCAGGTTAGACACTCGGGTTTCACTGGAAATATATCCGCTTTTTTTTTTTGTGTGTGTGATGTCCGCTCTTTTAAAGAGAGCCTTGAGTGGCTGGTAGAATTGTTTCATAGATGTTTTCCTGAACAAGAAGACAATATTGCTAAATCCGTGACCTATTCAGAATACAACCAGTCTTAAGGTGTACTTCTGGTACCGTCTTGAAGCAGAGTTGTTGAGCCTTTCTTCTGAATGTCCAATTTTAGAGATGTTTCGTGATTTCTAACTTCATTCATATGTGATTGGGGCATGTCTATGCTAGTTATACATACAGCCATCTGATTACTGCTACACTATCTCATTTTTGCCGTAAATAACTTGATGTTCACCCCGGTTGTTCTTGTAGCTGCCATTGGTTTGATTTCAACTTCCCCGTGCCCCTAAGTACAATGGAGCTTCTACCCAGGCCTGGACCATCCTCGCAATGGTTCTTCTGATTTATGCTGCAGACGTCATGCCTGAGGCCTTTCTCTTTTCCACCCCCACCCCCACCCCCCATTTTACTATTCATGATGTCTGCCTCCAGGGCCTCGTCTTTCCTGACAACGTCTCACCATTCCTCCCTCTAAAGAGCATTCTGGCTACTTCTTCCGAGACAGGTCGCTTGTTCTTTTGGCAGTCCCTGGTCCTTTCCCTATCACCGTCATTCAAATGCTTCGATTCTTCTTTGATAGCCCTTATTCATTGCCCAACTGCTTTGAAGTATGATTCTAACAAATGGATGAGACATAGGCATTTTGTCATATAATTTTATTTTCGTTTTTAGCATTATAATGTAATGATCTTTTATTTCATGCAAGTGTTTCTAGTGTTACTCCTTCTTTCTCTTTAGTGACACCATTTCCTGTTTATGGTTTTCTCTCCTTACTTATAGTGGCCAAAAGAGAAATGCCACAAGAGGGTAGCTTTAAAGCACAGAAATTTATTTTCTTACCTGCTCAGGAGGCGAGTGCTTTGTCTAGCCTGAGACAATCAGCTGTCAAGGCTGAGAGATTCTCTCATGTCAACATGTCCTGGGCGCCCTTCTCCATTCTTTCTTCTCGAATTCCAGTCCATCTCTCTCTGCACTGCCACTGTGTTATTATATTTTTTCAGGTTGAATAAGGACTACAGGAGCCTCTTCACTGGTCTTCCAAGTCCATCTCCCTCTATACTGCCACTGCATTAATATGTTTTTTTCAATGGCTTTATTGAGGTATAATTTACATTTCATTGAATTCACCTATTTTAAGTGCTCAGTTAATAAATGCATACCAGTAGGCAACTGGCAGCACAATGTACTTTTATATTTCAAGCACCCCAAGAAGGCCCCTTCTGCCTGTGTGCAGTCATTCCCCCCCCCCCCCCCCGCCTCTGGACTCAGTGTCTAAGTCCACACCCCATTATGCCTCTCCTCTGTGCAGTCTCCCATGAACTCCTTTGCCTTTTGAATGGCGTGCTGGCGTTGGCCTTTTCTTCCAAGCTCTTCACCCTCTGCCCCAGTGCCCCAGCCTGCTCTCTCACCACTCTCTACAGCAATCCTCTCCTCAATCAAAAGGGAC